>MU866372.1:0-38495 GCA_033296915.1 Triangularia setosa | reverse complement strand
TCAGACGGCAATTTGAGCCTAATTATTTTCGTAATAAAGTTAATTTATACCAAAAAAATATTTTTAAAATTGGCACCAATTAATGCTGTCGTTTAATAAAATTAATAAAAAAATCCAACCTTCCCCCCCCCCCCCCCCCCAAAAAAAGGAAGGTATCGAAACCTGGGGTTGAACCCGACACCTCAACGACCTATTGTCAGATTACATGCGTTTAAGCTAACTGAGTCGTCCATCCAAGCCAGAGTCATATAACACTTGACCAAACAAGCGCTGTGCTGATTTCGATGTCAACCTTCCCTCCAGGGGCGCTGATCATTTGCTCCGGGGGGCTGGCCAGTGGAAGGAGCATATGTCTGCTTGAGTTGCACAGGAAACTGCAGCTTCCCGAAATATCATTATATGCTCTCTGCTCGCTCTTTACTAGCCATGATGTCATCACCAATATCGTCCTTACAGGCTGCCCTCAGCACACTGCCAACTCCTCAATACATCTCCAAAATCTCCCCAATCACATTCCGGTAGATACCATTCGGATCAAACTCCTTCCTCACAGCTTTGAATCGGGCAAGATACTGCGAACAAAATCGCTATCAGTCAACAACGTTCTCTTCTTCCACGAGGAAAAATCAGCTTACATTTGGGTCCAGATGTTTCTTCGACCTCGCAAACACCTCCCTCGTGTTCTTTGTCCAGTGAGGTCTGCAGGGGAACTCGTCAATGAGAGCGTTGGCGACTTTGTGGTCTGTTTTGTTCTCAAGTCAGCCTAACCCCATCTTGAACAAGTCTCAAGTCGTAGGCTCTCTCTACTCACAGAACGGCTCATTAAACCTCTTTTCATCTCCCACACTTGGCCGGTACGAGGGAAAGTCAAACATGATCGTCCCCTTTGACCAATCCACCCCGTCAGAAGTGTTGTAGGTCTGCTGCCCGAGGAAATCAAAGTAATGTCTCCCAACTAAAAGTCGCATCATTCTCGTCAGCTCATGGCATTCCGTTGTCGTACATGCCAAAGGGAGACCCACACTTGATGTTGATCCCACTCCTATACGTGCTCGTCATGATGATCCCCCTCTTCAGCTCCTCATCAAACAACCCCCTCGCCCTCTTCAACACCGCATTCGCCATCGTCACCGGAAAAGCCAGCTCAAGGGTATACGCCCTCAGCCCGTAGTCCCACTGCGCTTTCTGGTCCGGGTACAGCCCACCAATCAGAACATCATAGTTCCATCCATACACCGGCCACTTGTCAATAGGCTTGTTCGTCGTCTTCTCCCTAAAGTTTGGCTTCTCCCACTGCCCAAAGAAGATCTCCTCCATGAGCATGTTGGACGTGGGGAGGTACTTCCCGCTGTTGAGCAGATTCTTGGCAGCAAACGCCTCGAGATCGGTTACCGAAAAAGTGTTTTGGAACCCTTGCTGCTCGGTGAAGTTGACGGGAGCAACGTCGTAGTATCGGTGGTGGAATTTTCTCTTGTACGGCCACCACCACAGGTTAGCGGTTGCGTACGGGGCGATCAAGCCGAAGATGTCGCCCTCGAGTACTTCTTTTTCGTCAAAGCTATCGCGCCTGTCAGAATATACCCCCTTTTGGGTGACAAGGGGAGGAGATACGCTCACGTATTCTGCTTGGCATAAACCTTGCTATCGGGGTAAATCTTCAGCTTTATCCTCGCGATGATACCCAACAGGCCCAAGCTGGTCGACGCAGCCAACCAGTCATCGTTGCTTTCGTCCCTTTCTACCCTTCTGATGTCGCCCTTCCCGTCAATAATGTCCATAGCCAACACTCCTGCCGCCACCATCGAGTCCTCTCTTATCGAACTTCGATGAGCTCCCATCGCCACGCTCCCTCCGAAGCTGATGTTCCAGTTTGTGAGCGTGTACCCCACACTGGCACCCCTTTCATGAAGGTATTCTGCCAGCTGGAAAAATGTGACACCGGCATCAACAAGTACAGACCCATGAAGGGCGCCTGCTGGAAGGCGGAAGTCGTAGATGCCGGCAATATCCTCGGTGCGAATGATGATGGTTGAATCATCGCTGCACTGCGTGTCGTACCACATGTGACCTTTGCCTGCTGCGCGGACCAGCGATTTAGACTGGATGGCTGATTTGACGACTGAGACCATATCCTCAACCGAGGTGGCGTCATGGACCCGGGAGACATTGTGGCAGGCTGGAGAACCAGGGCCGTCGAAGGTGTTCCATATCAGGGCTGATGCCGTGCCTGAGCAGAGGAGGAGAAAGCTGCCCACGCCCACGCCGAGGCCTGTGGGAATCATCGTTTCCAGGGAAAGGATTTGAAACTCGAGACACGGTAAACGAGCAATCACGCCCAGAGACCTGGCGAAGAGATCTAGGTTCAAGCCTGGTGGAGCTCTCTCCCTAGCAGTTGAGTTGCCCAGAGAGACATACTCGTTTTTATATCGGCCACCGCAAAATGAGGAGCTCCCATCCCCCTCTCCTCTCGATTGACAAACACAATGTCTTACTCGCTTCCTTGGGGCGCGGTAACCTCAACTCCCACCTCCTCCTCTTCCCAAAATCGCCCATCCACCAACCGCGGCTCCTCACCACCTCCTTCACCTTCAACGCCAAACGAAAACCGCATGTGATATCGTCCATCTCATTTGGAGGGTAACATTCCAACTCTCTGTCTCATGCCTCCACCACTCATCCGTACTTTCTTTTCAGTACAACATCTCCAAAAACAACCCTACCTGCAAGCGAATCCTTTCTCGATGAGGTCCTTCCCCTTGGCTCGCTTGTGGGTGTTCACCGGCCATGTCGTTGGTCGTGAATAGCTGCCAAGCCGGGCAGGTTGGCCTCAAGGGGAAAATTGAACGAGCAAGTGATGTCACTCCCCGCAGAATCACAATGCCAGTGCCGAACAAAAAAAACGCGGGGAAATGCAGGGTCGAGATGCGACCCAGTCGGGGGGTTTTACGTTGCCGTCCGGGGGTCATTTCCTGAAATTTGAAATTTTTGGAATCGAGGAATCGAGGAATCGAGTGGTTTGTTGTACATTGAATTCGCGAGGCATGATACTTGATTAGCAAAGGGCTGTAGTCACAAAAATGCGTAACTAGATGGCACGAGATGGGCTGCTGTTTGAGCAGACTAGCAGATTGTTAGCTCCTGCTTCTCTGACCTAAGCGAGTCAACAGAAGGCACATCATGGTGATATCCAATAATCTCCAATCTTTTAAAGAAGTATGGCCCTGCCTCCTTCAAAAGAACTCCATCAATGAAGCCAACTCTCCGGAAGCACCCACCATCCAGCCGCTTGAGCAAAAGTCCAAAGCGTTGGTCCAAAAACCCGTGGTCCAGCATGAAAGGAAGACGGAACAAAAACATGGCCGCAAGCTCCGTCTCCTTGTCATCAGGCAATGCAACGTCCATCCCTCCTTCAACCCAGATGTGATTCTTTTTTCCATCTTGCAACTGGTACACGCTATCTGCCACTTCCGAGCGTCTCGGTGGCTCTCCAAATAAAGTATTTGACGGCGGTGGCCGGTCCTGTCTCCTGTTTACTTTGCGGACGGCAAAGAGCGGCGCCTTCACTGTCAGCCTCCCCCCAGCCAGTCTCCCAAACGGATCCTGACCTACCAATTCCACAGCGTGAGAAACATACTCCACCAACGGCTCAAAGTCAGCCATTCTCGCCTTCCAACGGGCAGCTCTGCTGTACCAGTCGTAGACAGGAAAATGAACCGGGCCCAAAACCGAAGCCCATGACCAAGAAGGCGCCACATATTCTTCCGGTGGTGTAAGCTGCTGCCTTTGGCCAATACTGCCTGTGGCTTTACACCAAAATAATCCTTCCAAAAACGCACTCTTCCACAGGCCGGCCATGTACCCGTTTTCCATCTTCTTCATGAGCCCAGCATCATCCTTCCCCTTTTCTTTCACTACCGCTTTTGCCAGTCCAGCAATGGCCGGCAACCGATCTGTCGGTTTCGATATATCGCGCGCAGTATAGTCCTGCACCATTTGGTACCAGTGAAACCAGTTATACATGCCGTCTGGCTCTGTGTGTGCCTCGCGATACTCTCCCCTTGCGAAAACTGACACCGGCAAGTTGGCGGTCCGGACAAGTCGCTGAATATGACCGCCTTGCTCCTCTGTCCCTAGCAAGCAAAGATATCCATCCTCGCTCGCCCGCATCGACTGACATTCCCAGTAAGTCTGTCGAGTCCCGTACTGGAGAGCCCGCACGGGGAGATAGCGCTCTTGTAAGCACCAGGCTCTGGTGCTCAGAGGCTCTTTGTGGAGATGATCTAGCCCTTCGCCGAACGAGAACCACTGGTTTGAATGAGGGAGGAGCTGGAGGCAGAGGCAGAGGCTGCTTGTTGTTGTTGTTGTTGTTGTTGTTGTTGGGCAGGATGATACTGGCAACGGGACAAAAGAAGGTAACCGCACCATATCTGGCGCCTCACGTTTATTGAGAAATCCCAGTGTATCACCCGAGGAGTTTGCCGCGTTGATAACCATGTGGGCGTGCCGGTAGATGTCCGCCATCTGTGCTGCTTCGTTTGCCCAGTCTTGGGAATCGTCTTGAAGAATGCACAGGCTGTCAATCCACAGGTATCGAAGACCCAAACCTGCCACAAGAATCACCGCGTCGCGGAATGTCTGTGGTAACTCCGAGATATCAATTCCCTCGCGGACCCGGTGGGGCAGTGTCTTTTGAGTCGTGATAAAAGGTGAGCCCCCAACACCCCAACAGTGGCTGAGGGCAACATAGCGGTTATCCTCGCTTTTTATATCCATTCCACTCGATGTCTTTTCTCGCAAATAAGTCTTGGTGCTCCCAGGGACAATTTCAAGCAAACGTGTGGGTATCCATCCTGTTAGTTTCCCAGATGTACGACATATTTCTGTGTGCTCCTTTACGCAATGTTCCAACCATTGTTTCGCGATGGTCATGCTTTGCCTAGATAGAGGGTTCGAGGATGCTACAGAGACCACACTGCTGGCGAATTCTGCGTTTGTGCCAGGCGTGATCGGGTGGATTTGAAGCGCATCTGGAGTGCAAGCGGTATCTCTCCTGATACCCCCCGCAACATCCTCGTCACATCCCCTCACAATGCGTAGAAAGGCCTCGAGAGAATCGTGAACTTCAAACGATGTCGAGGTGTTGACGTTACAAGCAAACACCAAATGCCATTCTCCCATCTGGTTCTTCTTTCCGCCCTCCACCCACGTCAGACCCGGTTCAGAGTAGATGCTGATCTCGACCTTGGCCCCATATCGGTACACCGGTATCTCGTACACGGCGTAGTCAAGATCAGGTGGCGGGTCTTCGACATTGAAGTCGGCTTGCCGACTTGCCTTTTCAACCTGCACCGCCCTGCTCTGTGACCACCCCTCCATGACGAGAGAACAGAGCCTGCAGGCGAGGGAGGATTTGTGCACTGCGTCGAGGGTAGTATGCCATGGCGAGTCCATGGACTTTACTTCTCGACTTTCGTCGATGTTGATATGCCACGGCGGCTTTACTTTCTGACACTCGTCATTTGAGACGGTGCTGTAAACAACAGCGGAGAGGCCCCGGCAGAGCGTGCAAAGGTCGTCGCTCATCCTTCGCTGGGTTTGTGGCCTCGAAGATGAAATAGAAGAACAAACAAAAAGAGGATGATGGGTCTTGGCAGTGCCGAGAAACAGATAAAAATATCTTGTCACTCAAACGGGAGCAATATTTTCAGCAGGTTCTGTGGGCCAGATGCTTCACCATCGTTGCTTCCTTCTTCCCTGCCTGGCACAAGCTGCCCCGAATGGATGCCTGGGCTGGTATTCAATATAACCCTAACCCCCTCGGTCAATCATGGCTCTGAACAGCCACATTGGAAGCTCTCACCAGAACCTCTGGGGAGGTTCCCTAACTGAACTATGCGTTTTATTCTACGCCGTGTCAAAGCTGATCTGCTGGGAGCTGGGATTAGCCAGCCCCCTTTTGTCGCCGCTATACGGCAACTGCAGGTCAACATAAGGTGCATACAACTTTGGCCTTCAATTCCTCGACTTCCCTCTTGCTATGCCTTTTGATCGACCTGGTGGTTTGCCTGCATCGAATGCTTGGTATTGATGTCGGGAAGAACGCACAACATGTCCCTGCCACTGCCACTGCCACTGCCATACAGATGCACCCAGCATGTCAGTGTGCTGGGGGCAGAGGTTGGATGGCGTACTCGATAATCCGATGTTGTGCTGCCTTCGCTTCACCAAGATCAGTTTGACAGGTTTCCAGACTTCTTCATCGCGCGCAACAGTGACGAATAAGAGCCAAAGCTGAGCTGAGACAGACCTCTGCCTGTCTCTGCCTGTCATTGATATCTGGTCTCGTCTGGTGTAGCCTTGTCTCGCCTATAGCAAACACTCGGAACCCTCGACTATCGGATGAATCGCTTCGCAACCTCCAGGAAAGCCCGTCAGCAGCCAACCGCCCATCCCATAATCTCTAACTAGATGATGTGCATTCCGGTATCGGTTTCTTGTATCGTGAGGTCCGGATAGCCGATTTCTTGTGAATATTAGACGCATGCGGACTGCATAGGACTCGTCACGTCACAATCTCGAAAAGGTGGGGAGCACATTGGATGCCACTCTCTCTCACCCGCCATTCGATGTTTCAGCTGAACTTTTCAAACTGCGAGGCTGGACAAGCAAAGGAGGAAGATTGTCGTCCGAATCCTTACGTCGACGAAAGAAAAGAACAAGGTCAAAACAAGTCGAATTACAAAGATGGGATGAGAATAGAAGAAACACGACAAAGCACGGGACGGGAAAGGTGAACAGACTTTGAGGCTCTGAGTATCCTGCACGGCACAGACTTAACAGAAGTCTTACTTCTCTTGGACATCCGTGTGTTTGTCCATACGAGGATTGGTACTGTCACAAGAGAAATCAGAAATGGAATAACTCAATAGTCTTAACGCCTTCTACCCCGCCAACCTGAAAAACAGGAGTTGTCCACCGTAACAACGGCAACAGTGATGACCCCTCTGTGAGTTTTGTGTCCTGCACTTATAGCCACTAATAAAGCATAACACCGATTTATTACACCATCCCCAAATTCAACAAAGCCAAATTGCTCTTCACAATTCCGAACCTCCATATGAAAGCGAGGCTGATCCTAATAATTTCAATTCCACTCCCAAACGGCAGTCAAATATCCCAGTGCTAAGTCATCATCGCCCAGACAACCCCCTCGGGAAAAAAATCCTGGGCAGCAGTGGTATCACGACAATCCCCTATCCTGGAGCAATCAACGCTAGAACAAACCCACTAAAAATTCTCGAAGCTCTCATCATTCTGTCCGTCACAGTCCTCTCCCCTCCCTTCCACCTCCCAGATCTCATTCCGACTCAAACGGAAGCGAGAGCACTCCCATCTATAGCGTTGCCGCTATTGATCATTATCTGCGGAGTCCACGCAAAAAACACAAACAAAACAAAAAAAGAAAACATCTTTTCACTACCGCAATAGTGGCCCGGCCTGACCCGGCCACCCACCGGGAGCCAAGCACCACCCGTCAAGGGCCGCTTAGACCGCCTGTTCCCCACCCCCGAGCCCCAAGCCCCACGGGGAACTCCAGTGATTCTCCACGAGGGACCCTAGAATTTATCTTTCGATCATGCCTGTCGCAATAAAACATCCCATCCGCGGATAGGGAATAAGTTAAGGCTTCCATTTTGACACTAACGCCGTCCTATGCCATGGAGTCGGTGACACTAAAACCATCACCGCCTCTAGCCGTTCTCGGGAAGACAAAAACGCACCACGCGACAAACAAAATCAACGTGATTGTCTGTGCGGGCTCTCTCTCTCTTAATTCATTTTCTTCCCACCCCTCGCTTCACACACGCACATCTTGCTTGTTTATCATTCCCAGAATTCGGGTAACCACTCGGTCCCCTTCTCCCGCCGCTCATATCAGAGGGTGTGTTTCTCGCCTTGGGTGGCGTGAGCCATCTCACTTTTTTAACCCCTTTACCCATTGTGTCTGAAGTTGTAATGGAGGAGATCAACATGATGTTCACGACCTAAGAGCCTGGACAAACCCAGTTATTAATATCAGAGAAATAACACATAGAAGATAGAGCATGAAAAAGGCATAATTGTGACAATGCATAGTCCCCTATTACGGTGCACCTGACCCCCAAGGTGGCAGTGACATTGAGAGAGAGAGAGGTGCTCAATACAACCCTGCAGGCACTCTCTTCCGGTTGGAAAAAGCGCATGTTTTTTTTCCTCACGGAACCCACGACACATCGTAGCGCCGACAGGGGTATAACGTGGTGACCGTCCGCCCCTGTCGCCGTCACCGTCACCATGCGGGGCCCAAGCTCATCACCCCGTCCCAAAGTTATCGACTCATAGTGGTAAAATGTAAACGGCAGTTGTGACACAAAGCAGTGTAAAAGAAAAGAAGGCAGAAATGAATTTATCCCCAAACCCAAACTCGTGGTTTGGTTTCCCAAAAAAAAGTTTCGAGTGTGTATTTACAAAAAATAACGCCTATATAAAAACAATTATTTCCCCATCGTAAGATGATGATGATGCTCGATAATAAAAAGATGTATGTAGTTAAAAAAGCCCTCCATGCAAATTTTTTGTTGTAAAACCAACCTATCCCATCCCATCCCATCTTTGTTAATCCCCAACGCCATGCCATAGAGAAAAGTGTGTGAACAATGTGCCCAATTCCCAACAAGAAAAAAAATGTTTGGTCGATCGTATCGGTTTGTGTGTGATGTGAAAATCTTTACAAGATTACAATGCGTTTTTTCTTTCGGTCGTAACAAGGTCTGTGGTAGTATAGATTCGGATGTTTGCGAGACAAAAATGCAGCCAGAAGGGGGCGATGAATAGGTCAAGCTGAATGCTGTGTTGTGTGTGCACTCGAGGTCACACAAAAAGCCGCCCGCCCCCTAATTGCGCCGCATACGATTCCAGATCCGCTTCATGACCCCTTTTTCCGTCCCATTGGGGTTCCAATGATCAACCCCATCAAACTTGCTCCAGTCCATGCTTTCCTTGGGGGTGACACCCTCCCGAGAGCCCACCAATCTCGTAGCCTCTGCGGGGGGAAGAGCAGCACCGCTAATGCCACCCGTTGGCCGACGGGTATGTTGCTGATAGCCTTGTTGCTGTTGTTGTTGTTGTTGTTGTTGTTGTTGTTGTTGTCTTTGCTGCCAACCATAAATCTCATCCTCGTGAGCACGAAGATCCGGTCGAGTTAGCGTCATCCGCAACGTCATCTCGCGGGAGGATGCTGGAGCCTGGGCATAGTTTCCAGCTTCGGGGGTCCTGACGCGACCATACTGGGCGGCATCTGGAGGAACAAATCGCGCAGGGCGGAGGCCACCAGGTCTGTTCTCGAAGGCTTCTGGTGTCTTGGGTGATTCTGAGTCTGCCAATGAATCAGGGTCGCTGTTGAGCGAGATGTTTTCGTCTTCGTCGTCATCTGCCAAAAAAGATTGCATAATCGAAGGATCATCGGTTAGCTTCTGTCGTGATTGTCGGCGAGCAGCCACGTCATCTTCCTTTTCGGGTGTTGCTCCTCCCGAAAGAACATCGGCTGCGGGAAATCCAAATTCAACTGCTTCGTCAAACTTTTGGGGCGAAGCCAGGTAAACTCGAAGCTTCAAACGGGCTTCGGGATCTTGGTAGTGCGCCGCAGCTGGATCAAAAGCCGTGATAGACTGTTGAGGAACATGCTTTGGTGTTATTAATGACAGGGTGCGAGATTTCCGCCGGCTGTGTGACACCGGACTCGAGGCTCCGCTGGCTGGGGCATAATTTGGCGAGGTAGGCGAGGTGTTGGCATCCTTAGTGGCTGGTCTGCTCGAAGACGAGACTGATGTCCGGCCAAAGGGAATTTTAGAGATGGACAAGTGTCGGCGAAACGAAGGTCTCTGCTTAGCCGCCGGCATGCCCTCTCGAAGACCGGCATGGTAATCATCCAAGAAGAGACGAAGGTCCAGGTCCTCTTCCTCGTCTAGCCACCTAAAGCTGTCGAAAAATGACTGAGGAACACGGGTGTCGTCCGCATGGTCGACAGGCCCTCTGGGACCGCGGTGTGAATCCATGCTGTGTCGTACGGGTGAGAGCGGTGATGGGAGACTGTCAACACCTGTCGTCAGGTTTCTTCGACTAGCTTGACGGTTAAGCTTATATACCGCCTCGTCAGCCGCGTCAAGAATGACACTAGCACGTAGACGCCTCGCCAGCAGAACCTGTTTCTCCCGGCTGAGCTCCGTTTCTTGCGTGGTGTCTGATCGGGTGGTATATGGATGAGACGAATCAGAGCAGGAGAAGTGAGACTCAACCACTGATCCCCGCCGGATATGACGAACGATCTGCTCCGAGGCGCTGCGGTCTTGACGAGCCTTCCGGCGTCTAAAACCCTTTGCTATGTCGTCGTAGTGTTGTGAAATGCCGTCGACAAGTCCGGACTCCTGGGCGAAACGCAGCCGCTCAAGCGTGGAGAAATACTACAACGGGAAGACTATTTTAGTGGCCAGTTCGAGGAGGAAGGGCGGTAGGTATATTGAAATAAAAAGAAATGAGGGCGTAAGATACAAGTCGGCGACCTCGTGCACCCCCCCCCCCCCCCCTTTCTGGCGCCCTCTGTGCCCCTAGTACCAAGATATGATAGCTTGACGAGCTAAGCGGGAGGGTGGCCCTGCAGAAGAGTCCAGCGGCTGACAGTCACCATTCAGGGGAGGGATATCGAGGGGGACCTGCATGTGCAGTGTGCCCAGGGCCAAAACGCGCTACGGTGACGCTGCAAGGTGCCACTCAGGTGCAAATGACACCCTTCCCTCTGTGTGAGAGTGAGCCTGGAGACCAGCTTTGGTCCAGACACAACAACACCGCAGCTCATGCATGCAGTAGATGAGCATTCAGGCACATTATGGCTGACCGCAACAAGCCGTTCTCTTCCGCCGTCCTCGTTCTTTTTTGCCAATATGCCACCACTTTGATGGAGAGGGAGGGGTGTTCGTGGGGGTGAGCGCAAAAAAGAAGCAAGGAACCAGGCGGATCACTGCTCTCGCAGCATAGCTCGGACCAAACCCCACGGTTGCAACGTCGGTGGACCAATTCCATCGTGACGTCTCTCAAACCACTTGCTGGCTTCTGAACGGCGTGGAATGTCGAGATTCGTTGGAGGTTATGGAGGTGTCGGACTACCCAGATCGGCAATTTCAAGGCTTGGCCAGCCCCTCCCAAATCTGCCAATCTTCCCCCCTAAGGTTCTGCTCATCAACCTCATCCCAGCCCCCGAAGCAGTCAGATCTTCACAACCACTGAATGGAGATCATGACCGCCGAGCTACCGCCGTCGCGATCAGGCAGAATTCCGGGTGGGCCTCCTCTTCTTGTCCTCTAATGGCCAACGTTTGTGATGTGAAAGGGGGACGCGGAACGCGTAAAGGTGCCATTTTGAGCGAAAACCAATTAGTGGAGAGAGAGCTCTCATTGGGGGGAAGCAGTGTGCTTGTGAATTTGTATGCAGGCTCCAGCACTTGCGGGAGCCAATGGCGGCAGTGATGAGCTTGTACAGCAGTTATTCCCTGCCAAGCGAACAAAAACAAACTTGTGGCCGGGCACACGAACGCGGCTACGGGAATCTGGCAGCTACCCGCACAACTTCGATGTTGAGGGCGAAAGACGACAGTAGGGAAACGAATCAAGTAAAATATTTCTACACACCTTTCGCTGTATGGCTAACGGAAGAGCCTCGAACTCCTCTCGGGTCATCTGAGGGACGGCTGCTTGAGGCTGTCGCTTTTGGATGCTGCTCGACCTCGAATGTCCAGGTCTTCTGTGACTGTTTTTAAGATAACCGTCCATTGAGGCTCGCCCGGGCCCTGAGAGCTTTGATAATTGTCCATTAGATTGACTCTGGGGACGTTGCTGCCGTCTTGTCCACCGTGAAAATAGGGGACTAGCCGAACGCTCGTGCTTTCCGGTTGCCGATCTGGAGCGAAGGTGAGGCCTGGGAGATGCTGCCGGCGTGCAAGCGTGGTCAGAAGCAATGGGAGGCGAGAACCGATTCACGTCCGTCTCGGGTATCGGCCCAGGCATGGTTGTGTGTGTTTGGCCACTCTCGTCGCTATCGTCGCTGTGGTCGCCGCAAGACCAAACGCTGGAGACGACGCTGGAGGTTGATGCCGATGGAGACAGGAAAAATGTGTAGGTGAGAATGTGGGACTTGGCGTGAGTTGTGGTGGTTTGTCTTGGGTCGTCTGCTGCGAAGGCGTCGGCTGACTGACAATCTTTGCGGGATGTGTTTGAGGAGATGTTGAAGAAAGGAAGCTGAAGACTGGTGTTGCTGTCAGGAACACCGAGGTCGAAACTCAATATTGTCTGGGGAGTCGAGGGTTCTTCCAAGAAGGCCGGAGAAAGTTGGGCTGCCCTTGCTTCTGTGATGAACCAGGGCATGTCATCAACAACGCTCTGCCCCGGCGGCTCCAGGGCCATCAGCCCATTGGGAGCCACTGGGCCTGCTCCTCTGGAAATGGCGCCTGGGGTGATGGCAGGGGCGTCTGGGCTGTCCATCGCGCTACTGGCTCGTGGTGGCCGAGGCCACGATGTCCCTGCTGGCAAAATCAAGGGTCCAGCCAGTTGGGCAGCCAAGCCTAGGCCAGGGATTGGCAGGCAAGGGCAAAGGCCCAAAACGGTCAGGGCAAACGTTTAAGAAAAAGCCGTTGCGCAAGTGAGCCACAAAATCGTCATTGTTGAGACCAGCCCTGGTGATCGTGTGCGTCAGGAATCGGCGGTGGGAATGGTGAGAACAGTTGTGCTGGCTGGGGGCGTCGTCCAGGCGATATGGTTCAGCTGTGAAGCTATAACCCTTAAGATGCGTGATAATAGATAGGGTTGACCGAGCTCTCGTTCCGTCCAATCCCTTTCTAGCACCACTCGAATCGCCCTGAGGTGATTGATGGTTCCGGCGGTTGGCAACAGCCGTGATTATGCCGGAACGGGGTTAAACGGCGCTGCCTGAGATTGATGGGCGACGTATGGCGATCTGGCCTGCCATGAAGATACTGTTGTCGAAGATTGGGAAGACCTTTTCTTAACAAGTCAGCTTTGCACTTTTTGGATTCTGCAGCTCTGCAGCCCAGTCGGGTTTCAAGCTCGCAATCAAGGCTGGCAACCCCCTCCAAGACCCGATTCGGAATATTTTTGCTATGAGCCTTCACTGATGAATTAAGGTGCGGTTTTGGGGCACGGCAGCTGCTCTTTCCCCAGGTGGGGGACGCTCGGGAATCTGCAACATGGTCCCTCCCTCTTTGGGTCATCTGAGGGATGCCGACTCCGATGCCAAACATGTCAAGATCTCTACGGCTTTGGCTGACTCCGTACTTAAGGCGTGCGGCAAAAGAGAATCCCGGGTCCCTGTCCCATATATCCAGTGTCGTATATCTCCAACGCTGGCGTTCATGAGGCTGCGGCATCTCACAGCACCAGCCCCGCGCTGAAACAGTGCCCCAAGCCTCTGGCTTACCAATAAGAGACGACATTCCATTGAGAGCGAGCTCGCAACTTGGGGGCAACTTGAACTTGAGCTTTCACGTGTCTAAACCACCATTCCTTTTGTCCATTTCTTTTCTGTAATAAAAAAGCTGCATAAGTGGAAAAAGAAAGAAGAAAAAACCCCCGTTGTTATCCCTCTCGCCAGTGAGCTGGCAACGCGGGGTGAGTTGAGATCCTGCGAACATGTCTCCACAAGTGTCTCGCCTGACAAAACTCACCAATGGGTAGCGTCCCCTCTCGGGGAAGCAAAGGGTGGTGCGCGGGATTCTTCAGGGGTCCCTTGATGACTTTTGTTTCCAGAAGCAGAATCGAAGAGACATTGCGATTGTCCAGAGGGGACTTCGCGTCTCACTGGGCCCGATGTTCCGCATCTTTTGTCCGCGATAGATTCCCACCGACCGACACGTGTCGCTCAGTTACCGCACCTCCCTAACCCCGCAGCCTGACTGCATCGCTCTTTTGTGCAAAGTTTGAAACAGCCGCGACCCCTAGCAACCGTCTTTTCACCGTTCGCCAAACCATGTCGCCATCCAGCGCGGGTGAGGTCTGCGGTATTTCGGCTACCCTGGGGGAGGGGGAGGAGCTTACCGCTATTCCTTGGGTACCACTTTCAATCCGTCCGGGCTATCATTCAAGAACATCTCCACCCTCTGAGGGTGGATTATTGCGGTGAAGGTAGGTATCGAGATTAGTTGCGAATCGAGTCGGTTGTTTGTGCTTATTAGTACTTCATAACTGTGCCAACATCATAAAAGACAGAGGCGATGAATCAGTATTCAGTAATTAATGATTTCAGGTTTGGTGTTGAGGTGTCCTATTTGACCATGCCGCTTGGAAGAATACAGTATGCTGTTCAACGACGGCACAAAGAATGGCAGTATTGTGTCACAACCTTGATGTTTGTGCTCGCTTCCTCTTGTTCAGCCTCGCAATTTTCTTCCACAATTGATGATAACCCCCATCTTTTACCCGGCAAGGGGCTCATTCATCACGGATCTGCCCGGTCGGTCCCTTGGCTTAATACATACGGCTAACTGTTTAATAGGCGATCAGGTGGGATGGTGGACGATGGGTCCAGACATCCGGTTCGCTCGGCATAGCGGCCGCAAGGTCTTGAGATCCATCAAAATACATAGTTGTGGCTGGGCCTTTTCTGGCCCTTGCTAGGGGCGGCAGTCATCGACGCTGTCGTCGTCTGTCTATCCGGCATCCCGAACAGTGGAATGAAACAAGGTATGTGCAACGCAGAAGGGGAACCGACCCTGCATTGATGTATGCCTGACTGGTTGCCGTGATGATGCAGGAATCCGTGAGGAAGGAGTTGATCGTGAGGGAATCTCAATTTCCTAGATTTTGGATGGGGTACTCAACCCCCACGGACAATCCAAGAAAGGAAAGGATACGAGGCGAGATCCGGCGACCTAGGAGGCCAGGCAGAGCCCCTGGCGTGTTGGAAGTGGCACATTCCGTCTATGAGGTCAATATCTGGTCTCTGAGGGGTGCCTAAAGAGAGGTGTTGCCCAGTTGGGAGTCTTGCCGGAGACAAACAAAAGGAACAGGGCTACCCGTGCCGCCTAGGAGTCCGGCGGTGAAGTCCATCTTGAATCCTACCTATGCGGTCAACTATGCCGATAAAAAATGGCTTAGCATGGCTTCAAACTGAAGAACTTGCTTTCTGTTGATGATCCTGAGCAGTTCTCAGCACGAAGTGAACGCCTGCCTTGCCTTCACCGCTTCAGATAGGCAAGTTTGGTAGGGGGCCAAGGCCTGGAGCGACGGTGGAATCAAGCATCACAGATGTACGGCCGAGCGTTGATCATGAGGTGCTGTCTCGTCGAATAGTTCCTGAGAAATCCCGCGCTGCTACGTAGTATTTCCTGGCCATTCTCACTTGATAGGAAAGAGCTTCACGGGCAGAGATATGTCCGGTGATTGATTTTGATAGAGACCCTGTCTTACACATCATGCAGCCAATCAGAGTCAAGCTTGTTTCCCAAGGGAGCAACGACCGACCACGGGCAACCAAAGATTCAAATGCCCCTCATATCGTGAACCTCGTCGGCACACAGCCCACGACCTCGAGCTCTGTACAAGATGCATTTCCTGCTTATTTAAGTCAAAATTACGTCTAGAAAACACTGGTTCTGCTCTATCGCCTACATCTCAACCCTCAAAACACATCATTTTGTCTTCCGCCGCACCCTTCACAACAGATTGCCCCCTTCACCGGTTCCCCGTCTTTACAGTATTAGATGCAAAAACATCTGCCACACTCACCACGATCAAGACCATAAGAACAGCAAACCTCCTCGCCTTGGCACCGCATGCAAACGCCACCAAGCAAACCATTAGAACGCCTTCCCGATCTGATCCGGTCAGAGTCACGTCACCAGCGCCGTTGCTGCATTTCGTCTACTCGGAAAATCCTATCTAGGCGGTCGTATCCTTTGGGAGCGTGTCGACCGGGTCGTAGTACTCGTAGACCTTGTTCTCCTTATCCCGGCCCGTCACCGCCGGAGCCATGTAAGTTGATAGCCCTGTCTTTGGGTCATATGACTCGTACGAGCAGGCCAAACGCTTACCGCCGCCGCCAGGAAGATCGACGACGAATTGGGGCATCATGAAACCCGCGATCGAGCCGCGGATCCGGGCTTCAAGGTCGAGAATGGTCTGCAGAGGTGTCCGCAGATGCTCGACCCTCTCCACCATGTCACACTGGTAGACATAGTACTGTGCCTGCGTCAGCAACGTCTGGCACATCACTTGCCACTGCGCACGCAGCTTGGCTACATCGACAGAAAATTACTTACAGGGAAGACCTTATTGTCGGCAAGGTCGCGAATCAGCTTCGACATGGTGTCGACATCGTCATTCACACCCCGCAGAAGCACCGTCTGGTTTCGGACCATGACGCCCTCCTCAAACAACTTTTGGCTAGCATCTTTGCTAATCCACGAGATCTCGTTGGGATGGTTGAAGTGGGTGTGCCAGGCAACAGCTTTGCCAGCCTTCTTGGCTTTGTTGGAGATGTCGACGAGGGCGTTGACCCAGCCGTCAGACTCGTCCAGCACACGGCTCGGGGCTACCGCCAGTCCCTTGGAAGCGAAGCGGAAGCGCTTGATGTTTGGCATGCTAATCAGCCTATCGCCAATCATTCTGAGCTGGTCGGGCTGCAGGTAGTAAGAGTCGCCACCGGAGACAACAATGTCCTGCAGGGCAGGCGTGTTCTCAATGTACGCGAAGGCCTCCTCCCATCTTCTACGGGTCGGCTTTAGAGATGCCTTGGTGACAGTGTCCGTATCGGCTCCTACAGCGTAGGACCGCGTGCAGAACATGCAATAAGTTGGGCACACCGAGGTTGCTACCGGCTTGTTAGCAGGCTACTCCCTACACACAAACGACGACCAACCTACGCAGAAAGAGAGCCTTATCATCATACCGGTGAACAAGGCCCTTGACCGGGGAGTCGGCTTCCTCGTGAAGTGAGTCAAGCGTCAACATGGGGTGATCGGGAATGAGCACCGACTTCAGAGGAAGGAACTGGCGAATGATGGGGTCGTGCCGAGGGTTCTTCCAGTTGACCCGACTCAAGATGTAGGGACTGGAGCCATTAGTCGTCTTGTCTCGAATCTTCAGAAAATCTTGCATCAACTCACGTCATTCGAATGGCCATTGTTGCAGCAGCTACACCTTCCATAACATCCGCAATGAACTCATCGCGAGATTGCATCTGCGTGCCCAACTCATCGAGAGGTACCTCTTCCGGAACGACAGCCTGCAGGAACTTGAACAGTTTGGCTGTGCCCTGTACCGTGTTGGCAATCTGGAGAGAACATGTGTGAGCTCACGGCCAGTTGCTGACAAAAGGGAAAATTGAGGGCGCCAAACTTACGCTCCAGCGATATGAGAGAAAGTCCTGGGCGGACACATTCTCCCAAACAGGTACCTCGCGCCAGAACTCATCCCGGTCCTGAGGAAATGCGGTAGCAACCGGGCGTACGGTCGGGGTAGGAGCCGTGCTTTGAGTTGCACCTTTGCTGTTAAAGAAGAGCGGAATGCTATTGGTGCTGGTAGTATCGAGGCTTTTGCCTACATCGGCAACTTGAGCCTGGCGATGGGGCACTGCTGCAACTGTGCGAGCCAGAGCAGGGGCGCGAAGGTGGACCGAAGGGCCGTGGCGAGCCAGCAAAGAAAACATGTTGATGGCTGAGGTTCGTGAGATATCGAGAGGCTCTTCGCTAGTCGGTGGTCGTCAAAAGGATAACTGAGTGGCTGGCCTTACGTGTTGACAGGTAAGATGCCTCTATCTCCTTGCCTCGGTGCTGGCAGAGAGGGTGGAGGATATCGAGGTTGAGGTACAGCAATTGCTACTTATACTTCCCATTCAGAGCCTCAGCAACCAGATAGTGCTGTGACAATACTGATGAGAGTGAATTATGTAGGTGCGTCGGGTATCACACGGTGTCGTTGCTCTCCGCGGTCACACTATTCACTATACATGAGCAACTCAACAGGCTCTGCCCAGGCGACCGAGTAAATTGGCTGGTGCTCTGTGCGAACCGCTCCTGATGAGGCAGGGCAAAGCAGTTTGGCCTTTTGTTCACCTGATGCCCCTTCCCCCCAGCGATATGGTTAGCAGCCCACTCCACCCCAACGAAGTTGTGTGCTTCGGGACCGACACACTCACCAGCTGGCTGCCAGCCTTCCTGACGTTCCAAAGCCGCTGAAAATTGCTTTGGACGATCGAGACCCAGAATGTTGGGCCGCACTATCGAGGCTGTTTGCTTGAAGTCTCGACCGTGTGCTCTTGCTGCGCCCTCTCTCTCAATGTGCCTACAGCTCAACAATCACACAGACGTTGACGATGGGCCCTTGAGATCCTGAGGCACTGTGGGTCTCACTGTCAGGCAGTACGTCTTTCCCACCAAGTCTCCAGGTTTGCTGGCTAGAATGCAGCAATGGTTGCTTAACACCTTCCCATCCCAGCCTTCACCAAGGAGCCGTCCCAACGCCCCACTGGTAATGGTGTCAGTATGGACATAGGTGGGCATGATATCTGCTCCTAAGGGTGGGGGACAACTTACCGTATCAGAGCAAGCCTAGGCTGGCTTGTTCTGGTTGTGCTCTCGGTGAATCTTGGAGCTCCTGTGGCATATAAACACACCGCGACGCCGGTCGACCGTTGAGATTTTCCGTCTGCTAGACTGGAGCTAACGCACCTTGAGCACCAGTCTGAGTCGGATTTGGTTCAGGGGCAGGATTTCGTCGCCGTTGTATCAGGACTCTCACAGATTTTGACTTTGGTGTGCGGCCGCCACCGCCCTCATATACCTTTCCGGTCATGTTGAAGTTCGATCTGGGAGGCTCCAACAGCACGACACCGCCAGCCGAGGAAACCAAAATGAGGTATGGGACCCAATCCTGCATGCATGCAAGCAAGTAGGAGACTCTTGTGTTTAAGAAAGTGAGATCTGACAAACCCCTTGCCTCAGACATCTGGATTGTCAGTCAGTTTCGGTTCTTGCTGAAAAGCCACCGCAGATGGCAGCGCCGCGAACCAGGGACTTGGAGTATGCAGGTGCCGGTTTTCCTGCAAGTTCGCCCAATGGATCGGCGCCACAAGCCGAGATGGATCGGGGTTGGCGGCCTTGGAAAGTTGTGATAGGCTCCTTTTGCCTATCCGTAGCTGTCTATGGCCTCTTGAGCACCGTCGGTCTCTTCCAGACGTACTGGAAAGAGCACATGCTTAAACAATACACGGACAGCGAGATCTCATGGATCATCTCCATGTTCGGCTTCCTGAACTGCTTCATAGCGGCCCCTGCGGGTATTGTATTTGACCGATACGGCTCACGTTGGGTCTTGGCGGTTAGCAGCATGATATATCTTGCGTCTTTCGTTGGTCTAGCTTTCTCGTCGACCTATAGCGAACTGATGGGTTGCATGGTGGTGGCAGGAGTTTCGTCTGGTACGTGGCTCATCAGAAGCAAGCATGGGAGTAGCATGCACACGGGCTGACATGAGCGGTGTAGCAACTATCACGACGGTGGCCTTTGCAGTTTTGAGCCATTGGTTCAAGAAGAAGGCCGGCCTCGCCACAGGGTGCGTGACTGTCAGCGCGGCATTGGGCGGAATCTTCTTCTCGGTTGCACTTCAGGGCCTGTTTGGCCGGCTTCAATGGAGGGATGCAGCCTTGATCTTGACTCTTGTCCTGGCCGTGTTTGTCACCTTGGGCAACCTGCTCGTCGAGACTAATCTGCCACCGCGGCATACGACGCAGGGAGAGGAAAGAGCAGCGGGAGAGACGGAAAGCTCTCGGACGGCATGCGGCACATGGCAGTCCATACTGGAGATCGTCAAAACCCCCAAATTCTGGCTTGTCACTTACGCCGTATTTGGTGAGTGACGCTGGTGGTCCAGATGAGGTTGACAAACGGGGTACTAACTCGAACATTTGTGCGCAGCTTACGAGCTCGTCCTCTTCGTCCAATGGGGCTCTATCCCGTCTTATGCCGTGGCAACCAATTTTGGGGAGAACCAGTTCTACCTCATGATGTCGTATAACATTGGCGCTTCTTTTGGAAGAATCCTGCCACCGCTTGTCTCCGATAGGTTGCTTGGTCCATTGAACACAACCATAGCAATGAATGTCTTTACGTTGGCGGTCGTGCTCACCATTTGGTTGCCAGCCGGAGCAAATTCGATTGGCATGCTCTACCTGGTGGTTGTTCTCATGGGCATCGGCACAGGGAGTTTCGTTCCTCTGGGTGGTAGGCTTCCAAAAGCCCATTCCTGGCTTGAAGATTTACTTACATCTTGGGCGCATTGTAGTGGCTTGTATCGGTGCACTGTGCAAGCCTCAGGATATGGGGAAATGGCTAGGATTTACCTATGCGATTTCGGGGTTTGCGTAAGTCCTCCGGCTGGATTCGTCTTAACCTACTTGGCTGCCTGCTAAACCGAATCTTAATCAGGACTTTGATAGGAAATCCTGCGACTGGAGAGATCCTCGCCAAATACGGATCCGATGGCCTCGTGGCGTTCCTCGCAGCAATTCTTGCTTCCGGCCTGATCAGCATAGGGATCCTCCGATGGCATTGTAATGGCCGGCGTTGGCTAGCGATAGGCAAGATCTGATGCCGTTTTACCTGGTTGGCTATGCCTCAAGTTGGGCAACACAGCAGGACGAGGGCAGTTGCCCCGATAGAGGTGGGGGACTGAACCTGGCTCTTTAGTAATGATATTACTGCTTCATATCTCAGGATTTCAGGTCTAGGACTGGCGTATCAAAGGGAAAGGTAGGGAGATTTCATTTGAGACTGACGTATTTTGTGGAGTATAAGATGACAGCACGGGTGGGAGAGACAGGCTGAGACAGGCTGAGACAGGTGGCCACAGCACACCTAACTGACCGGAGGAGGTCGACGCGGTTCTCCGACTGTCTGGGGATCTGTGTTGCGGTTGTCGCCAAGTGCGCGAATTCACACCAGAGACGGGACTTTGGCTGTGTGATCTGCAACAACACACACCACCTCAGGTAATCACATTGTGCGGCTCGCCGGGTTACACAAGAGATCCAGATACCCGGTTGGAGCATGCAGTACTGGACGCCTCATCAGCCTTCTCATTCCTGTGTGGGTTTCTCGACGTCCATCGACACCAAGCTCATTCACCATGTAAATATGACTGATCAGAAGAAGCCTTGACAATCCGCGGTGTGCGGGACCTACCTGCTTGTTTGTGGGGTTTGGACGGTTAGGCCCAAACAACCCTTTTGTCGTCCCTTCTTTGATGTTCCGGTCATTCCTTTGACTTGGGAGGGTTTTACATTATTTGTCTTCTTTTTTTTCCTTTCTTCTTTTCTCCCGCTTTTCTCCCGAAACGGCAGTGACACTGGGACCTGGCATAATCTCTGGGGTTGCAGTGGTACGTGGCAGCTGTGATGATGGTGGGGTTGGAGAGAAGGGGGGAAAAGATTTGACGAGATCGAGACGGATGTGTGGTTGTACTGGATACCTTTCTGCTGCTGCCCGGTTAGGGAGGGTGTGTGTGTATGCGTGATATTGTACCCGGAAGGTGAACCGCTGGGATGAAAAGGGGAAAGGCTTAATGTCTGTGGTGGTGGTGAGACTTTCAGCTGGGTGTCAGAACGCCATCGTCGAGCAAACAGGACGTCACTTTACATCAACAACCAATGCCCACGTCTACACACAAATGTCTTCCGTACTTCGTATAAACAATGATGGGAAGCAACTGCAGGCTTACTTTTGAGACGAGTTCATGTGTGCGTGTCTGCTTTATCGTGCTTTCGAAATGTTCCGAGATTGGGTGATCAGGCAGGCTCTGCTGACCGTAGCCTTGCTGTATTTCTTTTTTCTTCTCTCGTTATAGCTCTTGATTTTCTTTTTTTTTTTCTTCTTTTTTTTATGAGTGAAAATTTTACTTGAGGTTTGCCACAGAGTTGAGTGGGCATGATCATCCTGTAAGCATTGACAAGAAACCGCGGCTTTTTGGAGATCGACACACTGTTCATCATTGGCGGGGGAAGAAGAAGAAGCAAAAACAACCACGCATATCGACATCGATCGTGATAGATGGAAGGGATGGATGATTGGTGGTGGGGCTTTTTGCGGTCATGTCATTTTTATTTTATTTTGTCAGAGAGCTTTGACTCGAGGTTGATCCGTCTCTCCCCGGGTTCAAATGTTGAGAAAGTTATAGTATTCTCTCGGTTTTCGTTCCGCGTATCATCACGCCACCGTCTAACTGTCGTTCAGGAACATTTCTTTTTTTGCTTCGCCAATGTCTCAAAGGTTCGCTGTCAAAAATCTGCAGGCGAGACCGGTGAGAATTGTAAGGTATATGAGATAGATGCGCACCAGTTAGATCTCGAGGGCACATGCCCAGGCTGACGTTTTTTTTTTTTTTTTTTTGTTTTTTTGGTGCCAGTTGAAAGAGGGTGAGGCTTGCTGTGGCCCGTCGTTGTTATGCCTCTTGTGATTGGGCCCAGAGGAGGGGGGTTGATGCATTGGAGGAGAAAAAGAAATGTAAGAAGATGGGAAAAGAAGCAAAGTCGTGGGCTGGGACAGAGAGGAAAATGAAACAAAATCCCAAATGCTCCTTCCGATCTTTCCGGAGCCTGTCAGTCTGCGATGTAGGTATGGAGGAGAGATATGATTGACGCAAGTCACTTGATCTCTGTCTGTTTTGGTTTACTTGTCTTAAAATGTGTTTTGTGTCTTGGAGAGCGACGGCTAATTGGTGAAGCAGGCAACGCTGCCTAGGTAGATAGGGAATATATTGGACAAGATGCGAGTTCCATAAAGGATAGGGTGTTGTTCACACTCTTCATCCAACGGGAGAAGACGGGATTCAACACAGTGTTATCTCCTCGGTCAGAAGGGCAGACATGTAAGATGTTGCTAAATGTAGTGTATATTATGAATCACTCAACACCAGCGTGTCGGCACTTAAAAAAGCTGGGAAAAACGAGCTTCAGAGAGACCTTTGGGGAGTTAGAACATGATTGTAAAAGACAATCCGGTGTTGACTCTTTGGAAAGAGATCAAGCCACGTTGGGAGGTGAGAGTGAAAAGAAGCTGACAGAGGATGAAAGGCGTGAAGGGTTTCCATGAAGGTAATAGCCAATGTTGACATGACTGTGTCTTTTTCGAGCTCCGGTGTATGCTATTCGTGGGGTTCGTTTGGGTTCATTGCCCACGACCACGAAGGAAAGGGACGTGTGAGATATTCTCTTTGATAATTGTGGCCTCCTGGGCCATTCATTACCACACTACCACATTACCACATTACCACATTACCACATTACCACATTACCACATTACCACATTACCACATTACCACATTACCACATTACCACATTACCACATTACCCTTTTGGACCTTTCCACCTTTACCCACTTCACCTTTATCTCTATAAATGTCCGATACATACAGATGCATCTACGGTCTATTTGTTTGTACCCATCCAAATCTACCCTGTCCTCCGCTCAAGAACCCCCTCCCAAACCCTCACCCTCCCCACCCTCTCCCCTCTCCCACCATCCCACAAACTCTTACACGGCACCACCAGCCCCTTCCCCTCCTCCCCCAGCCTGTATTTAAACCCGCTATCAAGATACGTAACAGTCGGCATCAGCCCAACCCCCTCCAACTCCTTCACCACCGCCACGACAGCGTCATCGACCGCCTCCCTGTCAACCCCCTCAACGGCAACCGTCTGCACAAACCTCCCCTCCACTACAACCTGCCACACCTTCTCTCCCCTTTGAAGGATCTGAACACTGCCTTCGCGCGCGACGGCAATACCCAGATGGCCCTGCCACTCAATCCCGCTTCCCCTGGGCAACTCCTCCACTTCAGCAACAAAAACCGGCGGGGTTGCCGCTTTCGTTGAAACAACACTCCAGTCAGGCAGTTTTGGCCCCGTTGAGCTTTGGAGGGTTTGGTCAGCAGAGGTGGCGAACGAGGTGTACTGGGAGTTGTATTTCCTGTCCCAGATATCCGGCCCATTTTCGTCTTCCTCTTCTTCCTCATTCTCGTCGCCATCATCAGTCTTGGGCCTGCCATGGGCTAGTTTCCATACTTTCCCTGCTAGCCTCGCCTTGCCAGGCATACTCTCAGGCGATGAAGAAGCAGAGAAGAAGGCAATTCCAGAGGTGAAGAGCCGGACGCCTGTCTCGGCGCCTATTCTGAAGAGGTGTTGGAGGGAGAGGACCAGTTGGAGGTTGATGTCTTCCGCTGGAGGAAGGGACATGGTTGCCGGGATGAGGGGGATTTGACCTGCTATTCTCACTGCTTTGGCCGCAGACCCCGAGAACAGAGGGGTGGTGATTGCTTGGGAGTAAGGGCCGATGTTGGCGGGAGCCCAGTAGGATCTGCTTTGCACGTGGAGGCCATCTCTTTGGACGTCGGGGGAGGTGGAGAGGGCGAGGGCGATGACGAGATTGATGCCTTTGGGTAGTAGATCGCCGCAGGAGATGCACACCCGTGAGGGCGGATTGGGAAAAGGGAATAAAGAGCCGTAGATGGGGTTGATGGTGCCAAAGTCGGACATCCGGCGGAGGAGGATGGTGGTGGAGAGGATCACGGTTGATGGGAGAAATTGAGAGGATAGATATGCTTCGATGAGGGTGGTGATGGAGGTCGTCTCGTCTTCGGTAGAAGGGTGATCAGCAGACATAAAGACCAAGTGTTGAACATTGGAGGGCTGAAGCTTGTTGAGGTTGGGGCTAGGGGTGTCGCTGTTGCAATCATCATCCAGATTGAGATCCTGAATTGCCAGTTCCTCTGATGTTGCTTCCAAAGCCTCAAGCACCCCCTTAAACCTCTCGTCCAGCAACTCTGGCACCCTGATTTTCCCGTCCCTAAACTCCTTTTTCTCCTCCAGCCTCGCCCCCGTCAAACTCAACCAAGCAGCCCCCCCTCCCTCCCTCACCACCCTCCTCCCCTCCTCCCCAATCACAACCCTCTTCTCGAACAACCTCCCCGGGCCATCAACAACCAGCGTCTCAAACTCCCCTCCCTCCCCAATAACAGCCCCCCTATCCAACCCCTCCCCAAACGCAAACTTCCTCATCCCCCTTTCCACCTTCCTCTTCCCTTCACCACTCGCAACATTAACCCACAAATCCCCCTCCCCCAACCCCCCACTCGCCACTTTAATAATCCTCGCCTCCAACCCAGCCTGCTCCATATCAAGCAGCAACTGCCCACCATCACCACTCGGCCCCGGCAAAACGGGGAATGTCCACAGATACGCCAGCGGCGTCAACCCCAGCCTCACGGCCACGCTCTCCACCCTCGTCCGCTGATACGTGCTCAGAATCGCGCCCGCACAAACCGCATTAGCCTCTGGATGTCTTTGCTTGATCTCCCTCAGCAGATAAAACATTGATTCGGTCTCATCGCGCCTCCTCTCGTCTACCTCCTCGGGGGTGGAGACGTAATGCGAGTAGTCCTTCCCACGCTGCGTGGCGCCGACGGAGCTAATTGTCTTGCGGTAGAGGGGGATGCCGGTGGCTTCGGCGTAGAGGGGGATGATGCTGTGGCCTACGGTTTGGTACATGTGGCTGTTGAGGTCTTCCTCTTCTTCTTCGTGATCATCCTGGTCTCCGGGTGGTGGGGCCGCACCATCGGAGACGGAGGAGGTCGGGCTACCCGTTCCCGTTGCCGACGACGGGTAAAGGTTGGCCAAGGCCACAACCCGGTGCCCGTTCTCCCGGCAGTGAAGCAAGGAGAAGAAGGAGTCCTTGCCGCCGGAGATGAGGGCGATTACGTTCAAGCTCTCGGCTTGGGGTGTGGTTGCCATATTGGGAAAGGAATGGGAGTTACTGGTTCTTTTGTTGGTTATCGGGCAAATCGTGTGATGGTTGTGTGGACCGTTCTATCGTTTGCTTGCCAGACTGACGAGATTGAGGCTCCAACAGAGGGTCGAGATCAGTGTGGATCTCTCCAAACTAAAACCACTTATCGTGGACGAACGTGGATGAGCGTGTTGTCCAGGTGTCCACCATCCCCACAAATTTGAATAATTTGTGAAATTTACCTTCGGAAAATACATACATACGGGATTGGGCATAAAAATAGCACGACGGAAATCACAATTGGCAGGGTTAATGCTGGGGGGTCTTTTGGTGCCTGGGCAAGCTCCATCATGGGAAAAGAGAGCTTGAGAGGTCAGAGCTTTCCAGAGCTCTCTACTCTACACTAGGGATGAGGTCAAGCCCGCAGTAATTGTGGTGGGGTTGTGATGGAATGCTTGTGTAAAATTACTGTTATGTACGGTAAAATGCAAACTTTCAACCTTCCTCACCTGCTGGTGAAGCCTCAAAAAAGAACCAAATGCTCACGCAACCAAGCAAGCATCACCATTTTCCCACGACCCGCGGTGTCGGTGTCGGTGTCAATGTCGGTACATACAATCTCAATCTCAATCACGTTGCTTTAGCGAGTCAGTCTTTTTGTTTTATTTTTTTTTTATTTTTTTTTATTTTTTTTTAGCTCCGTCACCGGCACATGGAAGAATGAATCTGTCGGGAGCCTTTTTCTTTTCCTCCATCGATTTGACTCCCACGACTCTCCGCCTGTCGAACCACTTGCTGTCGTCCGATTCTGGGGTCTTTTCTTTTTTGATACCCATTCGGGGATCCACGGGCGCCCGCCGAGCTGTTCCTGGTTCCGGTCGGTCCATTCTTCGTTTACTACGGGCCCGGCCAGTCGGGAGGTGGAGCCGGGGATCCTCCAGCGCAATTTCGGTGTCGGTGAGACGGACACACACACTGGTCCAATAACCCAAGAAAAGACCACGCCATTCAATTCCCCGGTCCCCGGAGTGCTCCATTACCCTTTTTTTCTTTACTTTCCTTCTCGGGTGATAAACGGGCCCTGTGTCAACAACCTTGAGGGGTTGTAAACCCCCAGGGTTCAGATGTCGATAGTGACATTCATCAGAGAAATTCCAGAAGATGAACGATCCACCACGCCGGGCAATATGGCACGTTCCGTTCCATTTGCGCCTCGTTTTCGGCAGCGGCGGTAGAGTTACCCTAGCTTCAAGTGCCCACCGACTTATTGCCACGCTTCTTCTGTTTTCCTTCACCGCCGCGCGCCCATGATTTGCGGGCAAATATTCTCGATAACAAAGAAAACACTTTCAGTGACAAGAAATCCACTAGGCTAATGGAGATACAAAAGAACAACGTGTGGGTAATGGACACTGACAAGGCCTGTCCGGCCAAACCGGAAAAGAAAGGAAAAAAGAATGCCGCTACCGTGATCATCGTCACCAATCCTTTTTTTCTTTCTTTTTCTTTCTAGTGTGGCCCGCCAAAAGAAGCAAGGAGATCCAATGTCTCGGGTCTTTTTCTGCAGAACGGCGGCCAGACTGATGACAGGTTGATCGATCAATTTCTCGCTGGCTCCGGCGCTTGACATCAAATGCACTCCATTCACCAATGTTTCTTCTGTCAAAACAAGCATATCTCTCTTGCGTTCAAATATCTTCGCTAATCATAGCGTCCTAAGCAAAATATTGTACATGGTTCCCGGAATAACAACCCCATCAACATCTTCATAAAAGTAAAACACAACACATAAACGATATTGCTCCCAAGATGATCGTTTGTGCACGTAAGAGGAAGAAAAAAAAGCTTTACTTGGCTTGAGAGTATCATGACCGGCAAGATTGTAGCAAGCAGTAAGAAGCAAAATTCCCCTGACGCAACAAAACGAGAGAAAAAGCAAAAGATTGTCAAGAATCGAAGGGTAGCAAGAACAGAGGGGGAAAAAAAAAGGGGGAAAACCAGCAGCCACAGAGAAGTGAAACATAATACAACAAACACGACCAATATCAAAACATCAAACACACACACAAGTGTCAGAGAAGCAGAAAAAACAAGAGACAAGGGGATATCCGCCAGAAAAAAAAATGACAAGCACGTTCCCCCCCCCCCCCCCCTGCACAGAATGAGAAGAAAAAACAGTTGATCAAAAATGTTAATAAAATTATTATCCCGAAACCATGCTGGTTGAACACCTATCTCTCTTGCGCACAAAAGATAAGAGAAACAAGAGAGAAAATTTGATATCGACCGCCGCAATAAAGCGTGGTGACAAACGGATCCTCCTTTCCCAATGCAAATCGTGTGTATGTTCTCTTCTTCTTCTCCTCCGGTTCGTACAATCAGATCGTCATATTCGCCTCTTCCTTGTCATCTTTTGCTTCCCGAGCTTTTGTCGCTTTTCCGTCCCCAATAAAAGCGCGCTTTTGTTTGATCATGATTGCCGTCCTGCTCCCATAGCCTGCTGAGGCGATGGGACGGTGATGCTAGTTTTTGTTGACAGGAGTTGGTGGTACATGAAGTTTGTGGACATTGATACAAAAAACAAATGTCACACACATAAAGACTAAAAAAGATATAAGATGTTATCAAAAAAAAAAAAAAAACACCCATCGTTTTTGCCTGCTTTGAGTTCCTCCCAAAAGGCGAAAAAAAAAAAGCTGCGCCGTGGGGAGGAAAAAAAAAAACCCCCTCCCCTAAATGGTGTCTCCTCCCGCTTTGTCTTGATGAAAAAGAGCAAGCCCCCCCAGTGTATATATGTAAATGTTGATGTGTTGACCCGGGCCCGATGAAACAACGCGTCATGGCAGTCATATTCGGGCATCAATGGCGACGGTACGTTCTAATGCGAGAACCACCGACATTGTGAAGAGTGTGCAGAGAATTGAAAAAGTGAAAATGCGGTCGAGCAATTTTGCGTTCCTTCACTCTGACCTCTTGCGCTTCTTCTTGCCTGACTCGGTGCTCTCATCCGACGAAGACTCGCTACCTGGGATCTCAGCACTAATTTGGAACAACACATGGCCGAGCGTGTGGTAGTCGGGAGCAATGGAAAGACCGTGAGGGTGAGAATACCCTGGAGGCAGGTGACCGGCGGCAGCCATGTCAGAGCCATCGAGGAGGTCCAGTGAGATGGCGCCAGCTCCGTGGGTGCGGGCATGCTGGGAGAGGTTGTCAGAGCGCGAGAACTTCTTACCGCACTCGTGGCACTCAAAAGGCTTGTCCTCGGTGTGGAGAGAGCGGTAGTGACGCTTGAGGTGCTCCTGACGGCGAAATCGGCGGTTGCACTGCTCGCAGACAAAGGTCTTGCTGGGATCCTCGGTCAAAGATTGCTTGCGACCGCGGCGATTGGTGGGAGCTGCGGGGGTGCCGGAAGGGGTGTCGGCGGCATCAGGAGAAGCCGAGTTGGCGCCTGAGTTGTTGTTGTGGGCATCACTGGCGGTGCTGTCCTGGTTGGCGGGGGTTTGGGACTGGTCCTGGGCAGCCCCTGGTTGGGCCTCGGCATCGGCAGCAACGTTCATGGTGGGCTTGCAGCAGCTGTCGCTGGACTTCTTTTGTCTCTTGGGCTGGCGCTCCTCGGCGTCCTCGCACGAGATTGGCGGGCTGGGGAGGTAGCTGGCGGCGAAGGAGTCGCTGTCCTCAAAGTCTTCCTCACACTTGAAGCTGGTCTCGCTGCACGAACGCGACCGGCTGCTAGCTTGGGAGAGGAGGGGTTCGCCTAGGTCAACAAGGCCGTGGAACTCGTCGTCAGAGTCGAAATCAGACAAGTCGCCGGTGGTGAAGCTGGAGGGAAGAGTGCGGTGCAGGTCCTGGCTGGTGAAGGCGGTGGACGCGTTATGGGAGCTGGCAAACGAATCGCCCCTGAGCACGAATTTTTGGTCCTCTTCCTCCGCTGGGCAAAAAGCGGGGAGGGCAGCAAATTCAGGAGCAAGGGTGGAATTGACGGAGCCGACAGTCAGGTTGCGGGGGTCGCAGAAGCTGTCGTCGGAAGACACTGAGCGCGCGTAGGGAGAAGGGGATGGAGAAAGTGATGGGCACGATATGGATGCAGGAGAAAGGAGGTCGTTGCTGGGTTGTGTGCTGAGCGTGACAGTCTGGGGAGCCTGTGCGCGAGATGGAAGGTACACTGTGGACAGCAAAGTTTTGGTCAGCTCCAGCACACCCTCCCCCAAAAAAAACCCCCCCCCCGAAAAAATGAAAAAAATAAAAATCCAGCCCAGCTGAACCCCGCTAAAACCCAACCACCAAAACCAAAGCAGGGGCCACTTGGCCCATTCACTTTCCAGCACCGAGCCTTGACCCATCTACAACATTCACCACTGCGAAAACACCACTGCGATAGCCTATCCCAAGTCTCCAAAAACAAATCGAAAAAACAACTAACCAGGCACAAGTTGCGGTGACGAGCAGCTGGAAGACCATGGTTCCAGATCGGGGAAGCATTCAAGCCCCTCGTCGTCACTTCTGCCCTTGCTCTCAAGACCATCAAGGCCAGAGAGCATGGGGTTCAGCGGGGTGGCGAGCATCTCATAGGTGCTGCCAGGGCTGCTGACGGTGCTGCCTGAGCACGAGAGCGCCGGAGTCGATGGGGACCGAAGCCCTTCGAGCTCACCGAGTCCCGTGTCGAGTGCAAGCAGTGACTTGTAGTTGATGGGCTGTGGGGAAGCCACTGGTGTCAGCATGCAAGGCGAGATAGTGGTTCCGGTAAATGTGTGCGAGAGCATTGGTGGCTGCTGCGACGAGCAAGACGAACTTGGCCGCGAGTAGACAGGTGTCGAGGGAAGAGGAGCCACCACCGGGAGGTTCATCATCATCTGCTGTTGCAGAGCCGCTGGGTGAAACGGTTGTTGCTGAACAAAGTGATTTTGTCTGCTCTCGACACTAGGACCGGGCCGGTAAAAGAAATAGGACGGTGCTGTTGACATATTGGGCGAATTATGGCAGTTACTGTTGCTGTTGCTGCAGTTGCTAGTCCTTGCCATCAGCGTCCTGGTTCCCTTCTTAGAAACTGTTGCGGCTACCCACGAGTCAAGACACCTGGACTTGTTCTTCTTCTTCGTTCTTCGGTTGCTGTGGTTTAGGTATTAAGTATATATCGGGCTTATTGTACAGGTTGCTGCTGATGGGAGCGAGTATTGCTGTCGGCTGTGGCCTAAAGATGGTGTGGTTTGGTTCTTCTGGTAAGGAATGTCTGGCAGTTGCGATGACGCATCAACAACTAGCCGGGTTCAAAGATCTCGAGGGTTGCTGTTGTACATGAACTCGTCTTGTCGTCTACAGCTGCATGAGAGGAGCACTGTGGAGGATGGGGGTGGTGATGATAGAGGAGGTGGTGGTGGTGGATGAGGCAGACGAGAGAGGACGAGTTGGTGTATGTGCTTTGAGGGGGGGGGGGAGGTTGAAAGAGGGTAATAAGGAACAAGACGTTCCAAAAGTCTCGAGTCCTAAAAGAAACAAGAACCAATATGTAAATGAACAAGAAATAGAGAGAGAGAGAGAGAGAGAGAGAGGCAATCACGCGTCCAGGTCGACCGATTTGCCGATGTGGGGAGAAGAGAGCGTCAGGATGGGAAGCCCATGAGGATATGTACGGATGGGCCTAAACCCACTCTAAAGCGATCAACGGTCAGCGAGGTGCCAGACAGGCAGGCGATAGACTGTGGGCTCTGTCGACCCTCTTCTCGACTGGCACTAATCCTGGTCGGTCCAATCCGCACCAGCCCACCATGTCCACCATGCGCGGGTTCGCTTGGGTCTTGGATTGACAAGGGCCGGGAGAGACCAAGCGACAAGGGCCCCTGTCTGTTAATGGTGTTCTGGGGCATGTGGGTGGATGGCAACATCAGATGGTGGGTGGCCGGCTTCAACGAATGGACTTGTGGACTTGTGGACACACCATCCCTCCCCTCCCCCCCCCAACCCACCAGGCACAGCCATAAAAGTGCTAAATGTGGATTAGTCTGCCAGCACGACGGATGTACCGCTGCGATAATGGTACCTTCTGGGCGGCCACCCAACCCTCCCCGACCAATCCCCAGTGCTGCAAGAGGGCACTAACGTTGCTCCATCTGGCTGAGAGCTGCGGTGCCTGCGTATGCAGCATGCAGCAGCACCAGCAACAAGCAACAGCAATAGCAGGAAAACCGTCTCCCCGGCGTGAGGGGAAAAGCGGCCTTTGCTCTAGCTCTGATGAGCTGTGCTGGTCCAGCGCACTGTTCGCTGCTACGGTGGAGTTGAGCTGTCAAGGAAGCCAGCTCCAGGCTTGTCAGTTGTCATTCCCCCAGGCCGCCGAGGCCGACCAGGTCCCGCAGAGACTGATGAGGGCCGGACGGATGACGGTGTCTCTTTTCTGTCAGTGTCAAGACCGCTAGCACGCCGAAAGCGAGCCCTCCATGTAATGATCGGTGGGGAACTGAGCAGCAGAAGAAATGGCATTCGGGATTCAGAGCGACGCTTGGGCGTCGTACACACCACTGGGTAACTTGTTCCTCGCTCGCTCGCGGGTTCGAGGCAGAGACACACACTTTTGACCAACGAGGGGGACGAGCACATGCATGTACATGTCGAAGCCGTCCGCAAGACCGTCTCTGCAGTCGTGATAGGCTGAGCGGCCAACAATGTCGCCCACAAAACCGTGCACAAAAAAGTCTCTGGCCGAGGCGCGGTGGTCAAGCGCGGTGCCCGACGGCAATCCAGGCACAGCTATTCGCTGCATTGTGTCAGGTCACATCTCGTCCCTCTGCCCACTGACCAGTAGGGACCGCAGGTGGGATGACTGCAAGGCACGAACACTCCGAGAGGCAACCCGAACTTGGAGGGTGACCACCAGAGAAGCGGCGTTGCGCCGCCGCTGGTTGGCAACAACTTTTTCCAAAGAGAGCCCAGGTGACGGCGTGGCTGTGTGAATGCCCTCGAATAACCGCCATGGCAGGCGAATGACGGCAAGACCATCACCATCGATCTCCAGGTAGCTTTCATGCCCTCTTTTCTTCCCCCTCTATGTTCGTGCCGTGCGTCCTTTGAAACACAAGGAAGGCGCCGAGCAAGAAGCAAACGCACCGGATGGTGTGTGGTGGGCGAAACATCTTGTCAGCTGACGATCGAGGGACATTGAGCTGGTAGTCCGGGATAGCCCGCCGGTTGAATTCATGCGTTTCCTTTTTTAAAACGCAATCAACCAGGAAAGCTAGATATGATTGACGTCGGTCTTTATTTATCTGTTGGTCCACCCCGGTTTAGATTCCCACACCACTTAGCATGTCTTGCGGGTGATGGTGTCCTGTCTTCAGAATAGAAGCGGGGTGGTCGACGAGTCTGCGGCGAGAGAGACCAACAACGGAAATCATGACAGTTGAAAGGCGGCCATTAGCATCATCCTCTCTCTGTCAAGACCACCAGACGGCACTTTTTATCCAGGCGGACGAATCGAAGGCTACCCCGATCGCGTTGACCTACGCCGGGTGTCCGTGTCGTGCGGTACCAAGGTGATGCTGCAGGTCTTAGGGCACGCGCGGACCACGGACTGAGTGAGGGAAATGGTGAGCCTGATGGATGGTTATCCTCGAACATGCAACTCCCGGCTGCTCAGTCGCTGTGCAGGAGAAACATGAAACACCCGAGAGGCTGCTCGTAGGCTGTCGATCGTGACAAGAGGGGACCATTCGCTCCTCTCAACCGCGGGGTAAAGTGATGAGGTGGGATGGAGAGGACGGTGAGAGTGCGAGAAAAAACCACTCGGAAGAGAAGCAGAGAAAGAGCCAATGGCAAACGCGCGTCTGGCTGCCCCGCCATGCAACCACTTTACAACCCTGCCCATGATGCTTTTTTTCGTCTCCAACACCACCGTGACCACCTATCACTTCCAATACTCTTTCATCATCAGATTCTATCTGTATCTATCATTGGTATCATTTATGTTGGGCTTCGTATAGACAACAGCTGGGCTGAGAACTGATACACAATTTGTGCGTGTTACCTGTCCCATCCATGCTCTGTCAGCTTGCCAGATCGGAGCGGTCAAGTGGCATGCTACGCTGGCTGTCCTTTGCTTTTCTCGCTTGGTTTTGAGAGAGGGGGGCTGCATGAATCCGTCGCTATTTTTGACATTGTCCAGATACATACGATTTTGTTCACGTGTTGCCCAGCTTCGGCAGCCTGCATCAAACCCTAGGGCAAACACCACCTGCCCTGTCTGAATGGAATTCGAGGCCATCCAACATGCAACTCTTTGGCCGATCATCGCCATCTTTCTGGCTTATTTCTGTTCCGGTCCGTCATCATCCGCAACAACGCGTCCAGTGCTCAAAGAACAACATGTCTTCCATAGGTGGAGGCAAGAGGTGGGCGGGGTAAGAGCTGTTTCATGCTCTGCGGTCACATCGTCGTGTTCCCGAAACCACACCATCCAGCGTTGCAGTTGCAATCAACTCGTTTCCGACTTATCATTTCTGCCTTCTAGAAACCGACTAATTCCTGACTATCCGCCCCATCTCTCCAAGCATTATCATCATCACCATCATCATCATCATCGGCAGAGCTTGCCCTCAGCTTCAGACAATGATAACGGCACGACCGCGCGTCCAGCATTACACGACGCTGCGTAGTGTACGACAAGCGTTTCCGTATTCGACTCAATTCTACCGGTTGGTACTTGGCACCTCCAACCCCGCTCCGTCTCGGTGATTTCAACACAGACAAGATGCCGGGAAAATCGATTCTGATCAAAATTCATAACAGACAGCATGATGCTTTCTAGCAAGTCCACTCGCGCTCCACCATCCATCAGACACATCAGACGCATCAGGCGATGAGAGAAGCTATCATGGCAGCACAGCTATTCCCCCAGTCCCCATGCTGATATGGGTGGGTGGCAAACTGCCCGCTTGTACCGAGAGGCCCAGGGTACTTTGGCCTTTTTCCGGTAGCTGTGCCTTGCAGAGCAAGACGACACTACTGCAGCCACAATGCTGCAACCTGCAGGTACGAATGCCTTTTTCATCTTTTCAACCAAACGAATTGTGTCTGGGGAAAATCTCTATCAGCCTCCGTCGCATCCTCCTGCAACGGACTGTTGCCGTTGTCGAGTTTGCGTCGCTCTCTTCGTTGTCGTATGGGACGGCCTTTCCACGAAAAGAAGGTAGTTCCGCCTCGAAGCACCACCCATCGTGCCATACCGAGAACAGTTTGGAGCATTTCCTGATGGAGAGATCCAGGCCAGACTGCTGCCACAGCGCCAGGCCCCAAGGGTCCCTTGTGCTCCCACCAGACCAGCAACGGACCCCCCCCCCCCCCCCCCCCACTTGGAACTGTTAAGCGTTGGTGGACCTGCAGGCCTCGGACACAAACGGCATCCTGATCCGGGACGGTTCTTGAGGATTTTTCCCCATCCTGGTCCTGCTTTCGAAACCATGACAGGGCCGAATCGGAGCTGTGAACTTCCTTGGCACGGCACTATCTCTTCGCCACCACGGAGCTGGGACGAGCTGATACGCACGACTGGTGGTCTGGAAATTCCGCTGGACTCGGCTCCCACGGACAGTGACCAGCAGAATGTCGTGACGCCGTGGGACCGAGAGCAGCTGTCTGATGATTCCGTCTGGAATAGACCCTTGGAAATTATCACCCAGACGGTGCATGGAACGCTGCGGATTCAAAGAACGGAATTAGATCCGGGCGGACCCCAACCAGAGATTGACCTTCACCGTCTTCTTCGTAACGACAAGGGATCTGCTAGTGGCGTCCACCAGCAATGCACTATGAAGCTTAGCACCAAGGTTGCTCCAACGAGAGCACAACGCCAAACCTCATTGATTTGTGCCTCAGATCTGCCATGTCTCAAAACAAGCAATGACATCAGGTATGAAGATGAAGAATGTCCCACACCCAAACCAAAAATAAATAATAAAAATAAAAATAATAATAAAAAACCCGGTACATATATAGCGCAGCTCAAAAGATCTACCTGGACAAAATAACGCAGACTGTTGATTCAAGCCACTGATTGCATGCCTGATTCGCCACGAGCGGATGTCCCGGGCTTCGAGACGATTCGGTTCCAGGGCAAAGAAAAAAAGAGGCTTGGAATTCTTCTCTGGAAATCTGGTACGGACCGTTGTTGACGGGCCGCGGATTGGGGCCGTATTTCCCAGGGATTATGATAACATCGGACCATGGACCCCAAAATGGCGCTCATGCCGCCTCGGTGTCCCGCCCCGGATTTGCGTATGGAGCAAAGGGCAGAAAGATGCTTTGCTTGTGCTTATTACAAGGTGGCACTGGCCATTCTCGGGTGCGGTAGAAAAGCCTCCCACCGCCATTTCGAAGCACAAGAATCTTCCGGCCCCCAGACTTGGGTATCTTTTGGCGCCATTTAGTGCTTCACCGACGGTTTGGTTCCTACCTACGCCGAACGGAGGTTAGACGGATGCTACGGTGCAGTTTCGGCATACTGGATACCGGACAAGAATTCAAAACAACACCAGACGGATGATACCGTGGAAATGGTCTCGAATCGTCAGCAAATTTGGTGTTTAAACTAATTATCCACCATCCAGAATAACACCGAGCTGTTGACTAGCGCAGCTGTAGGCACTTTTCTGTCTGTTGATCTCCAGAAAAGGCTGATTGTGTTCATCAGTTCTCGATGGCGCGGTATCACAATGGATTTTTGAGTGACAGCAAAGCAGATGTTCCGCCGACAGCGATCCACCGCGCCAGAGACCCATTCATGCAGGAACGAGCTTTAGGTTCATCCAATGGGCTGCCCCCGCGTCCCTTGTCGATGGGTCTTCTCGAAGGTTTCAGGGTCCCAGCGTCCCCGCACGACGGAGCAACGGACGGACCTCTTTCTTCAGCAGCTTGACCTTTTTTGACGTCTTGGAAGTTACCGATAAACCAGACCGCCCAGGACGCCAGCAGCAGGCGGTGACCTTCCATCAACTGTCAGGTCAGACGGGGAAAAGGCACATGTGGGAATCCACTGGCGTCTCGTATCACCTGAAGCTGCAACAGGATGGCCGGATGGCATCGAGGCAACGACGTAGTTGGTACACACCCCACTATCCCACAAACATCAAGCACCTCAGTCCATCAAGGTGGTGGTGCTGCTATCTACTGCGTCGGGGATCGTCTTTCTTTTGCATCGTTGATCAGCAGCACGTTTACGTAAAGCAGCTATGAATATCAGTTTCTCCGACGCGATGTCTCGCTGGCCTGCCAAGCAGCCTGGGCTTTGCCTCTTGGGATACAGCCAGCGTTAGCGTGAGGATTGGCCGGGCGCCGGGTGCGCCAGGCGACCTCGGCAGCCCCACGATTTGGAACGTGTGGACAGAATTGCTGGTCAGAAGAAAAGACGCTATCGAGACCAGCCCCGGCAGAACTTGCGGATCCTTCTGTCGACGAAAGAAACACAAACAGCTTCTCTTGACATGACAAGCGGGGTTTTGGGGGTTCTTGAAGATAAGACGCTGCAGCCAAGCGTGGTGACAGTTTTGACGGAAAAGGACCCTGACAAGACTGGGCAGCAGGTAGCGAGTATGCTTGGTGATAGCGTCAAACATGGACTGCATACAAGGCGAAGACTTTTGTTTGTTTTTCCATGGTCTCGAGGCACGACTATTGAAGTGGCTGATTGAATTGGTTGACACCATTGCCTACATCAATGTCGACAGAAAGTCCGTGGTTTCAGGATCTTCAAGCCGCTTTGGGACAAGCATTTAAAACACGCAGTTGTGGGGGACGTTAATTCATCCCACGAAGCAAGCCAACGATAATATGCGCATGGCTTTCCGGATATCACTTCAGCGCTACATGCCACAAACCAAACGGGCAATCAGTGGGGGTTTGCGTCGTACGTTTTGAGCGGTGGCACACACGAGTTGGGCAGTTTCCAGCCATCTGTTATCGCACTTATCGTGCCTGAACCAACAGCTTCAGTCGCATACGGATACATATTCGTACAGTAGTCTCATGCAGCCTGCGGTACGTGCCTGATAATGGGAGCCTGTTCCAGCAAAACACCTTCTCTGGATATCTGTGGAGCAAAACCAACAAAGAGACAGTCTGTCCTTGCCGCAATCTGACTGCATGGCACACAAGGCACGCAACACGGCGAGGCACCTGCGGCTCCGTGTCATTGGCCGCCAACTCCCGGCCGGCGGGTTTCTTTCAGATGGGGGAACTGCTGCCGTCATTCCTTCTGCCGGACCAGTAACCAGTCGCCGACGATGCTCGACGCCGTCCATATGCATGGCCGGTACCACGACTGACTCTGGCTCCTTGCCGCAATATGGCCGTCTGCCATTGTCACCTGTCTGTTGCGTTACCGACCAAACTCGCCACCAAGACCTCCACTACCTGTGAAGCCGACCGCAACCAACAGACAACTGTGTGTGCTCTCTGTCAGGGGCCGTCAGGGGCCGTCAAGGTTTTTTTTTTTTTTTTTTTTTTTTTTTTTTTTTTTTTTTTTTTTTTTTTGGGGGGGGGGGGGGGGGGGGAAGGCCCCGTTTAGTTTTACAGGGCCCAAAATTGGGCCCCCATATAAGTTGGTGGTTTTTTTTTTTCGCCCCGATTGGTTAAAAACAAC
>MU866371.1:0-38520 GCA_033296915.1 Triangularia setosa | reverse complement strand
ATTTGTTTGGTGCCTCAAAAACCTTGATTTGATTTGTTTATTTGATTTGATTTGATGGATTTGTTTGATAGATTTGATTTGTTGCCAGCGCTGGTTCCTGGACATGACCACGCTGCTATTGGGTTTGCACTCGATGCTGGCGCCAGCATCGTCGTCCCCCAGTTGGAGACAGTTGAAGAGGCGAAGCATGTCATGAGCAGCGCCAAATTTGGAACCAAGAATAGAGGCACGAGGTCAGCGCCACCTTTTCGCTTGATTCCCACCCTCACCGATCAGGGGTATGATGGTGTGAGAGATGTCTGGCAAAACTGGTAAGTCTTCCTTTATTTTCTATTCCTTTCAAAACTGGTGGGACAAAAAAAAAGACAAGCGACTAACAGTAAAAACAGGAACGACCAAGCGGCGGTTATGGTCCAGATCGAATCCCTCGCCGGCATCAATAACCTTGACGCCATCCTCACCGAGTGCCCGGATATCGATGTTGTGTGGCTCGGTGCGCTCGACTGCCGCATCAGCATGAACCTGCCTGCCAACTTTGGAATGGGCAACGAGCCTGAGTGGTTGGAGACAAAGGAGAAGTTTTACGCAACCTTGAAGAAGCATAACAAGCCCCTTGCAGGCTTCTCTTTTGCACCAGGTGAGGCGCTGGCCGCAGCAGCCCAGGAGCATAGCATGATTCTTCACAGCTCAGACGTTACGAAGCTGATGGAGCTGAAGCAGGAGCTCATGAACGCCAGGGAGGCCGTTCAGGGCGTTGTGAAGAAGCAAGAGTGACTGCCACTTTTGCTGTAGATAGACCAATCTCCTACATACCTAAGGTACCTAGTATAGATCCAAGTTTTGAAGTCATAGACTTGTTAGTTTCAATACATGCGTCAGGCACATCATCTAGATTCCTGTTAGTAGGTAGCCGCAAGTAGCCCGGACGTCCGACGATCGGAGATAGTTCCGGAATTTCTGCCCACTTCACCTCCGGACGCCACATACCCACACTTCGTTCCAACTTCCTTCTCCACCTACAATTTTGTCACTACAGCCACCGATTAGGTTTCGTCAGAAGTCATAGAGACATACCAGGTAACTTATTGGCAGAAACCATGCCGGTCATTCTCCATCTTTTTTTTTTGACGGCGGGTCTCGTGGGCATCGCTACGTCCACTAACTCGGCGACGAAGCCATCCTACCCTCCCTTGAATATTACGGCCTTGTCCTCCCGTAATGGGTACTCGGTCCTAGAGTGCTGGCAGTTGGCGTCCCTCCCAATGGATGCGATGCAAGCAGCTAATTACATTATTGGGGGTCAAACGACACAGGCAGTTTGGTCACGCATCGAGCCTCGCACTCACGTTGGCGAGGCATGGGCACCGCATGCACAGTTTGTTGTCCTTTTGAGAATTCCGTGGCGCGTTATCGTGAAAATGCTACTAAGAATCTTAACTCGTTCAGGCTCTCCATCATACTCAACGGACTTATCAGAATCACCTCACCAGCACCGACATCGAGTGGAAGTGGAAGAGGCCTTCTGAATGATTTCGTCATGATTGGCGGGAATCATATGAGGGCAGTGGGAGAAGATCACAATGACGAAAGACCGGAAACCAGAACTGCCTATGTCATGCCAGGAACTCTCCAGTCATCTGTACTCCTTGCAGCAGATCTGAAGAGCGTGAGTAACCTGGCTGGGCATTTCACTGAATTCCCGAGCGACGAGCCGACTTTGCTTGTGCAGATTCCGTTTGAGGGTGACGCGGTGCCTGAGCACACCATCTTGTATGAGGGTGGCTGTCGCTAGATGGAGATTGAGTTTGTAGAAGAGAATGAAATTTGTGCCATAAGCGCTAACCATACAACCTGCGATTCAACTTGATTCCGTCCCCATCCGAGTGAAGTGTTACTATTCCGTTGTTTGTTATCCCACCACAGGTTATCTCCTAGCACATTATCAAAGTTTTTTATCTTGCTCACTGCTGCAACAAGACATGACAGTCAGCCTCTCTGACATGCGATGAAATGACACCTCCAATCTCACCTTTGTGACCTTCTCTTCAGCGCCAGACTCACTCAAATCCTCCTGTTCCTTCCGCGCTGGGTCTGCTTTCTCCATCACAGGTTGGGGGATTTCGGGTGGTGCAAGAGACCCCGGGTTGTTGTCCACTGAGGGCTTGTGGTCGGGATATGGCCCTCGGGTGTGTGGATCGTACGTCTCAGAGGTTGCTTGCTCGCGCCGGGAAGCATCGACGACATCTTTGAGGGACTCGATGATATCGGACATTTTGGTTGCTGTGATGTACTGATGTTGAACTTTTGGGTATCTGGGTTGGTTCTGGAAACAAGGCGTTTGGGAAAGTTGAAGTTGTTTTGATCGCGCCCTGGATCATGACACGAAGGTTGGGGAGATGGGTGCGGTGATGTCATTGCTGGCCCCAGAGCATTGGGGCGGGGGCATCAGCTGGAGGAGATCGTCAGGTGCTAACAGTGCCTGCCAAGACGTTTCACAGTTTCACGAAGCAATGATGTCACCCATGCCCATCCACCCTCGACAGCGTTGGCTCCTTATTATTGACTCTAGGCCACAGTGCTCGAATAGTATCTCTGGCTTTGGCCTCCTGGGCCATATACCACCAAGCCGGATCCCTCCTCCCAGACTCCTGGCACGCCACTTTAGAGTGGCACCCTGTATAAAAGAAGTCAACCTGGTCCCAACAACGCACAAGTCCGCAAAAGCAGATTGGGGCCAGCAAGATGCAGCATAAACGCCTCCATGGCCTACCATCCGTTTGTATCAAGTTGAGTTAGCTCTTGTCACACACTGCAGGTCGGTAGGTAATCAATGCTCACTCAGTGCCTTGCGTATCTCCTTCCGTCTGACAGTTGCAATGCGCCGGCAGAAAGGGCAGTCGACTTTGGGGGGGGGGGGGGGGGGGGGGAGGTTTACGCGATCGAAATGCGCATTTCCCAACATGTGAAGCGGGGTGATCACTGGCTGATGGTCCAGTAAAGAGACTCAGGCAGTTCAATGTTTAATTCTGCCTGTCCATGATTGTAACCTTTGCTGAGCTGGTATGGAAACTGTGGTCTCACTTGTTTGAAGGACACGCAATATTTTTATAACACGTATCCCAAGACTAGCGATCCGATTTGAGTGCATGGCTGGTACTACATTATTGCTTTGGCTGAAACAGGTTGAGCCATTCACAGCGGCATTCCCTCAACACGAAAGCCACATCAGCAACATGTTCGTGTGTTGACGCAATCAAAATGTTCCTTATGTCACAGAATGACCTGTGCCTGGGTTAGGGTTACCACCATTCTGGTGGTTCCCTCAAGTGGGTCATTGACAGTATATCTGTAGCCTCAGGGAGCCACCATGCTTTCTCTCCCCGTGCCAATTTGTAGTTTAATACGAGACCATAACAACTTAGACTACAGACAAGTGATTAGAATTGTGAGATGGATATTGAGCTGTCTTGCTGTTCATGATAGCTTTTGAGATTGATCATATAAACTCGTTGACGAGATTATCTAGTCAGATACAATATTATGGCTGACTTCAGATACACCTTAGCTTACCAACTATTACCTATGTTTTACCTTATGATATGTGCGGTTTCACGCCACCGCGCAAGTCACATGGCGTTATTCTTTTTGGTGGCTTGCTACCACAAAACCCAACAACTACCCCGCTCCGACTTCTGTTCTCAACTCTCCACTGCAAGGCGATACCAGCGTTTTATCAAGGGAATGACTTTGTTGCACCATGGAGCCCCGTAACCTTGAACCCCCATCATATGCCTCTGCAATCACAGATAATTCTCGCCAACTTCAAGTCGGAGTCGGCGGATTGCCACCACCCCCTTATGCTGCGACGCTAGCGCCGCCCTTCTTGGCAACAGTAGAGCGAGAGGACATTGTTCAAACCATACCTCTTCACTTGTTACACGAATATGATCACGGCCCATATATCCGGCGGATCGATTGCCCATTCTGTATGAAGGGCACTCCTGTCCGTAGGGCCGTAACCAGGGGCTTCCAGTAAGTTCAACTTCAGCACTCTGGCATCAGGAGATTGATGTGCTAAACTGATGTGTGCGTGCGCCACACAGCAACGGGGTATTGAAGATGTGGCTGGGCTGGTCCATCATTACTGGCGGCATTGGAATGTTTTACCGACCAACACATAACGACACCGTCGACTACTTTTGCAGCGAATGTCAGAACAAGGTGGCAACGAGCCACCCAGATCGGGGCCCGATGGAAACGTTTGGACCGGGGGGTCAGAGTCGAACGTTTGCTAGATAGTTTAGGGTGTTTCTAGTCTGCGTGTGTTTCTTTTCGGTCCAATATATCTTACCTACTCTAGCGATATGTTACCAAACCGTTCCGCCGAGTTTCTCTCGAGCTTATGTGTACGTGCCCGGACCTGTCTTTATCACTCTACTACAAGAAATGAGAGTGTTAAAGTCTGGTACCATCGTTGGTGGGGACCAAGAAGGCCGGGTCCGGAGTCCGAGCTGAGCCGACTCCACATCCGACCCGTTGGATTGGATTCGGCCGCTCTTTGAGTTGGATTCCAGATGCATACTTCAGATGGAGACACGATACCACAAGCTTTGCGCCAAGAATGACTAGGACTATTTGGTGACGAGTAAAGAGGAAATGGTCTTGCCTGGCCGACTTTTCCTCGCTGAAGCCCAGTTCAGCTTGCCGAAAATATCTGGAACCCAAGACCTGGGCATCCAGGCTTGGGTAGCGTTCGACTCATGGCTCTGTCCTCGGCAAACAGGCAGTGTGCCACTTATTGACTAGGAAATCCGAACTAGTTGAAGAAGGGTAGCTCGTACAGCAGCTGCGCCCCTTATCGATATTTACTCTGGCAAGGCAGAGTTCCCACGCTTCGTGTGGAGGATATGCGAGGTCCTTCTGCCCTTTTATTATCTGCTCGGAAACAAAAGTCGAGTCACTGCCAAGATCGAGTGCGCAAAGGGGTGTGATTCTTTTAAATCACAATCGCCGCTTGAGATTTGTCTAAGCAAGGCGTTCCTCTACACACCACATTGATCCCGACCAGACAACTGAAATCTTAGACCATCAACATGTCGCAAAAACTCGAACAACCGCCCACAGAGGTTCCTCTGGCCAATCTCACTAGTCCAAACAACAATAGTCTCTCACCACCAGAGTACAGTGCCGGCCCTGGCAGTCCAGGGGCTCTACAAACTCCGACCCCTGCCGTTACCGTCCAGCCAAAAGCGACAGCACTACCTACAGCTACCCCCGGCCAGATCATCATAACGCCTCTAAATCAGATTGGCGAGCGGACAGAATGGATTCAGTGTCCATTTTGCTTGCAGACGTCCAAGATCCAAGTGCGAAAGGAAGGGTCCACAATGCAGGTGTATGTTGAGTCCCCACGCTCACTTTAACCTGGTACCTATTTGAATTATTTTGCTGACTCTGGATCCATGAACAGGGTCGCGGGCGTCCTCTGCTGTTTGCTTTGCGTTTGTCTTGCCTGTGTCCCCTGCATCGCGCATTGGTTTGAAGACACCGAATACCGCTGTGCAACTTGCCACAAGATTGTGGCAACCGAAAACTACGATGGGATATACAAGACCCATGGGCCTGGCGGGTCAGTTCAGAGGGTGAACTGACGTGATTCACGACCAACAAAGGTGACTGAAACGGTGGGCGGGATTGTAGTAATGATAATACCCATTTTGTTTCATATCAAAGCGTTAATTAAGAGAATTCCTCAACATTGTTTCAAATCATCTCTCGCAAAAACAACCACGAATCTTTCACAGAGCACCTCACTCTCCTCCCCAAACTCTTTCAGCGGTTTCCCTTCTCTGAGCCGTTGCTCAGCATAAAACTCGCGATGCCCTTGTTTATAATCATCAACTGAACCCTCCGCCTCGGCCAATGCGAAGTCGTCGGTGACATCTCTGAATTTGCAGGTCTTGAGCTCGGTGGTCTGCATCAGCGCTCCAGGTTTGCCGCTTCCATCCAAGATGACCGAGTAATCGCCCACGCCCCACTGCAAAGGTTTGGGGACGGGCCATGAGGTGGTGGCTGTTTTCTTGCCTTGAATGGCGAGACGCAGGCGGGCATCGGCAAGCTGAGGGGATGTGCCACCAAAATAAAATATGTCCTTGGGCTGGGAAGAATCAAGGAGAATGTTGCGACTGGCGAGGTCGGCACAGGCCAGAGACATGAACTTGACAATGTCAGGGTGGGTGGCTGATGGTGAGAGGGTCATCTTTGAATCAAGCAGTATCATTTTTCTGCCACAGAGTTGGACCTTGGATAAAGGTGATATTCAAGTCCACTGCGGCTGAAGACACGTTCCGTTGCATGTGCACGCTTTTGAGACAACCAATTGTTGATGCATCTCCTCCCAGCGGGGCCGGCAAGTGAGTCACGCGTATTTCTCTCATCTATCAGCAATTAGGCATCTTGAATATGGCAGGCAGGCGCAGTAACACCTTGGCCGTTAGGTGTTACGGGTAGGAATCTGAAATGGGTCACCAGAGAGCACAGAGAATTGGAAGTAATTCCCGAATTCCCAATTTCCCGGAAGTTTTTGGCGGAGACCCCCACAGTGTGACCCGTTCACCCAGTGATATGTTTAGGTGGCTCCGGCAGGCAGGTGAACCACCAAGTTTTAGCACAACCTCAACATCCTATCTACTTCAAGTTTTTTCCCATCCCATCCGTCATCAGTTCGCGTCTCTGGCTCTTCAGGGCTCGATTGTTCCATCTCGAACAAGAGCATGATCATGTCAACGTCTCGAAAAAGGAAGGAAGCAGTCGAGTCTGTTTCGACCGCGCCAATCATAAAGACAGCGAGTATGTCAGCGACGCCCTCCCATCCCATCATCAGCGCAATCCACCACCATCCAAGCCGAGGTTGTTTGCAAATAAACCACATCCAAAAATCGCGCCTGCCGATGAGGGATGGATCCGGCCCAACCACGGAGACATAGGCGGGTGCAGCCGTGGCAAAGCCCGTGACAGCCAGCAGAGGGTATCGAGAAGCGCACAAAGTGGGATGGTGAAGCTACAGCACCCGCACCGGCTTTCGGCTCGGCATATCTGGATTAGGAAGCTGCAGTTCCCTTTGCTCTCCAGGAGTGCGCGCGGAGCCACGTTTCCCGCCGGGCAAGTTTGGGAGGCTGATCAGGCCCTCGAGAAATAACAGACAGATCTCTGTTTGCTGGCTTTTGGGTTTGCCCATGTGCTTTCGTCCAGCTGGAGACATCTGCCCCGCATTGGCCCTCACTGTTCAGGTTGACCACAGCAAATGCCTCCAAGCATGTTGCACATGCTTTGGTACGAAACCCAGTCGACACTTGACAGATGCATGTTGAAGCGGATGTGGACCGTGCGTTTGGCTTCCGCTGCGGGGTGTTAGTGCATGGCCAAGCACGCAGCGGAGATCAAAGTCACCGGCGCAATTCCGGGCTTGACAGTCAACGGCCTTGCTCCCGGCCTTTGTCCTGCCACTCCGGCACTCCTTCCGGGACATCCGGTCGACATCCCTCCCCAAGTCGACATCGGGCGTCGTGCTCGCTTGCTCCGTGAGGAGAAATTCCCCTCGCTCTGGACGCTGTATCACCTGCTGCATCTGGCAGGCTGACTGCACGGTTCGTCTGGCTCGGCTGTAGTGGGGATCCTCTATTGTTTCCTGGCGGTCCACTCTGTGCCACCTGGATGGCATGATTTCACCCCAGTTGACACACACATTGCAAATATCCAGACCGCCCTGCAAACGTTGAAAGCTTTTTCCTGGTGGGGGTGGAACGTGGTGTAGGGTGTGGCAGGCAATATAGCGATGTCGGCACATTGGCCCCAAGCATCCCCGCAGAAAGAGGGCTGCAGAATGGCTTGAGCAACCCCTGAAACCCGTTGCCCCCCAGCAGCTGTTTCTCCAGGCACCTCTGACTTGGACCCAACGAACTTCTGCTTGCGGACGAACACCCGCTTTGATGAGCAGTTTGGACCAGCTTCCTGAACCGTCAACCTTTACTCCTCGCGAGAGAGCAGTTGCACTATGCTGCCTGGAAATAGCGACCGCGATCCCAACTGACACGAGCAGCGAGCGCCGAGATCGGAACTTGCCGACGGCCTCAGCGTGTTAAAGGGCCAAGATTGTCCCGATTGGCCATAAGCCTGCGCCCTTTCGCGCCCTTTTGCCGCTCCTCTGCTTGCCTGGTTGCTTTCCCCGCCAAAAAGAAAAGACGATCGGATCTCCCAAGCAGGACCTGGAGTTTGCACAGCGCCCGATGGGTGCGGCTCCCCCAACGGCGCAGGGTTGTTTTTCCATCTGCCGCCGCAGACAGCCCACCCAATTCTTCGTCACTTATATCACACCTGCATAGGTAGCCCCCGGCGTACCAAGGTGGTGTGAGAGTGAGAGACCACTGTGCTGCCAGGTCTTTTCCCCTTCTTTTTGAGCGACTAGGTTGTATTTGGAGCTGAGCTCTGCCGCTGAGATGGCGTTGCCGGCAGTATCTGCCCTGTCTGGGACCATCGCGTCGTTATCGTTATCATCAGAACCGCCAAGTCGGACGAGACTGGGCCTGGAGCATCTTCCTAACGAGCTGTTAATCCCTATCGCAGAGATTCTCGTCCCGAAACCGCCCCAGACGACACGATTCGCCCTCCGTCCTACCGGCACCTGGGAATTCCGAGATGCGGCGCATCAGTGGACGGACTGGTTGGTTAGTTACCACAATCTGCTGGCTCTCGCTCAGACCTCACGACGCATGGCTGCCATCGCCAAGCCCTTGCTGTACCACACCATCGTCCTCCCTAACCCCAAATCCCTGGTCACCTTATACCACCGCCTCTACACTCGGCCTGAAATTCGACCCTGGATTCGAGAGCTCAGCTGCCTCGTCAATTTGGCTGAGGAAAGCACCATTTTGGGAACATACAGAGAGTGGATCAACATTCGCGGTGGTATGTCAGTCGACTCGCCACCACAGCACGGTTTCTTCTAACAACAAATGTGCGTGTAGACTTCTGGGCTGTCCCGCCTGTCAGCCACGACACTTCTATTGCTTCTGAACTGCTCAAGCGTATTCTCCTGCACTCAACCAACTTACGCGATTTTGTTGTTGCGTTTCCGGATCGTGCCTTGACCACGAGCAACCAGCATGGACCGCAGCAAGATGGACCAGAGCACATGCAGACACACCATGATCATTACCAACAGACCCAAAGCCAACAGCAGCAACCACGATCGGGGGGATTTGTGCTTCCCCTTTCGATCCCCGCACGGAGGGTTCTTCATCGGTACATCCACCCAGTCGGGGGCCAGGTTGCTTGGAGATGGTTTGACATTTCCTTCTTCTTCCCCTTGGATCGGCCAAGGAACCTGACCTCGTTGCGCATTTACTGCAACCGCGAAGACGGAGCAAGAGACCGGTCCTTGTCCCGCATACTTGCCGATTATGCCGTCGCCAGCCTACCACAACTGAGACAACTCAAGACACTGGAGCTCTGCTGTGACCAAGCAACAGTGACGTCACCCGGGGCCAACGAGACATTGACCTTGCCGCCCTTGCCCCAACTGGAAACCATTCGGTTCTACGGAAGTTCCATACGCGAGCCAAAGCTGGTGGCATTCTGTCTTGCCTGCACTAATCTCCAGACACTGGTCGTGCACTTTGAGGTTAGCTCGACGGATGAGGACCGCGACGACTTGCCAGAGGGGAAGACGCTCAGTGAGGCCCTCGGAGAAAGGGCAGGCACACTCAGGACGCTGGAGCTGGTCGCATTCTCCGAGGGCCATTATCTTACTCGGGGGAGGGAGAGGCCGAGGAAACCCGAGAACCACCGGCTGATGTGTATCCCGGACTTGATCAACCTCGAGAGCTTGACATTGGATTACCGCGGGGTATTTGGGACGCTGGGAATATTGGAAGAAGACGACGGGGAGCGGCTATGTCAGCTCTTGCCTGAGTCGCTGCAGGATTTCACACTAGTTTGTGAGTGGGGAACGGAGAACGACTGGAAACAAAGCTACATGGCCAATCTGGACATGGTGTTGCATGGTGTCCAGTGCCTCTGCGAATCAAGAACGCGATCGCCCAACCTGGCGAGCATCAGCTTGGCCATTCACTCTTGGCCAGCCGAGGGAAAGTTTCACCGCAGATTCCGAAGGGAAGTGGAGGCTGCTAGGCAACGGTGTGCGTGGGCTGGCATTCAGTTTCGAACATTTGATCTGCTGCCTTCCTATCGAGACGAGGATGAACCTGAATTTCAGGATGGTGGTGAGGAAGGCGGACCGGCAGGGCAAGACGACGCCCACAGTGACGAGTGGGAGTCAGGGGAGGAAGCAGCCGCGGGAACCTCGAGAACAGTTGCACCGACATCCGGAGGAGCAAGTCTACTTCTACCGCCAGAGGACTACGAGTACCCTGAGCTCGAAGAAGAGGATGAGGCATCCGAGTATTATAACTCGGGGGACGAGGAGCCAGACCCAGAGAGGGCGGCAAGGCGACCGCCCACATTCGAGGCATTCGTGCAGGAGCTGGGCGAAGACCACGGGCACAGCTTGGACGAGCTATTCTTTGCCTACCATGAGGACCGGTGGGATCAGTATCTGTTTTGAGGTTTCGTTTCAAGTCACATTGATACCCAGGCTGTATATAGGCCAAAACTGCACGAACTAGTATGTAATTTTGCTTATGGCTGTCCATGTTTGACAGCGATCCAAATATTCCACGGAGCTGTTGGTTGTGATGCTGACGTTTTCGGGCTTGTTGGTGATAACATGGGAGCTGTTGGCGCAAGCTGAGACAGAAGGTGGGGGGTGAAAGGGATGCAGGACAGCAGCCAACTGGTTCAATGTGGGAACTTCTCCCACTTCACAACTTATCTTGATTGACCTTCACCTCAACGCATAATTGGACACCTACCTGCGTACACAGTAAAAATGCCCTTATTTGCGTGGCCGTACCCGGCCATCTCACCGCCACGTGTACTGCCCAAAGAACATGATTACATCATCATTGGCGCGGGAACAGCTGGCTACGACTCTTGGGCGAAGGAGTTTGGGTTGGCAGAATGGAGCTGGGAGAAGGTCGAGCCGTTCTTTGACAGGATTGAGGAGAAGGTGCCGAGGAGGGAGCCAAACGAAGTTTTGGGGATCGTGCCGTTTGTCGACAAGGCTGCCGCGGTTGTTGGCCTACCTCTGGTGGGGGATATCAACTGGTCGAGGGCGAGCGCACAAGGGTGCTTTAGGATGCACCAAACAGTTGATGAGAAAGGGAATAAGGCCTCCCAGAATAGGGTCTGGTTAGAGCCAAAATCGATAAGAGAGACCCCGAATTTGACTATCGCTCCGGGGTACGCGGCGGAGAGGTTGGAGTTGAATGCAGCTGGTACTAGAGTCGAAGGAGTATGGGCTAAAGACGCTACCGGCAGGTATCCGGATACAACCTTGTTAAGGGCAAAGAAAGAGGTGATTGTCTGCAGTGGGGTCATTGGCACGCCGCAGCTCCTGATGATGAGGTGTGCTTTCACACTTACTCCCTCGCACCACATCGCCGTCACCATGTAGATACAGTTACTGACGTGTCCCGTTCTAGTGGTATCGGCCCTCGAGATCAACTTACTCCCCTGGGTATCCCAGTCGTCCACGAGTTGAATCATGTCGGCCGAAACTTGACGGATCACACTTCCTTTCCAATCATGTCAGAAATACCCCAAAAACACACCATCCATTCACTCCAGAACCCGTTTGTTCTTGCCTGTCAGCTGCTTAAATGGTTAATCTGGGGCAGAGGTCTTCTAGCAGCCTCCAGCACCCCCAGAACACTCTTCGTCCAGAGTACCGCTATTGACGACAAATCTATGTCGGTTCTCGCTCGCAACCCACACACTGGGAAATCCACCATGGATTCTCATGATACAGCCAACATTCCCAACATTGAGATCATGGTCACTCCCGTCAACACCCTCATGGAGGCCGTCATTCCCAACAAGTCCCTCACATCCTGGTACGCGACACTCGTCCAGCCTTTCTCGCGCGGCCAAATCCAGCTTTCACTCCCTTCATCCGAGCAAAAGGATAGCACGCCAACGGTCAAAATCATCTACCCGATGCTGACGGACGAGCGAGATTGGGCAGTCATGAGAAAAGCAATGCGGTTCGGCATGAGGTTTGCGGAGGAGTTTGCCAATCAATACCCCCATTCTGCGGTCTTGAGTTTTGCGCCAGGGATGAATCTGAAGTATCTGGATTCTGTCATTGAGGCCAAAACCGGCAAAGGGAAAACCAAGAAGGGGGAGGCTCCCACTGGAGTGCCGGATATTGCTCAGCCCCGCACCCAAATGTCCCCTTCGTCGTCACAGCAGGGACAGGAAGGCCAGGAGAAGAAGACCTGGCAAACTGTGACGGATCAAGAGATTGACGAGTATTCCAAGCGGGTCTGGGCTTCGGCTCTGCATGCCACCTCGACCTGTCGCATGTCTCTTTCGCCGGAGGACGGCGTGGTGGATCAGCGGTTGAGGGTGCACGGATTTGAGAATTTGAGGATTGCGGATGCGAGCATCTTTCCTGCTATTCCTAGTGCGCATACCATGGCGCCAATTGTCATGGTTGGGAGAAGGCTGGGGGAGATGATTTTGGAGGAGGCGGGCCGGGGTTGACTTGGTGTTGACTACCGCTTCAACATAGACCGCAAACCCGAGGAGGCATTTCCCAGGCCGCTTTGGTAGTCCAGATTGGTGTAGTTTATCTAGCCGAATTACATCACGGTAACAAAGCTCTTCTTTCTACCACAGATGCAGAAACGCTAGAAACTTTCTGCTGCAAGTCTTACAATGATAATTCTCAAAGTAGACATTTAGAAAGCCAAGTTAAGACCAGTCCACCACATCCTTACCCCGCCAAAACCAACCTACGCGCTGCATTCCTCCAGACGCCGTCGCCATCCATATACTAGAGCTCTACCAGTAAATTCTTGTAAGCCCTTATGAGCGAGTTGATTCGATCCCTCAGCATCTTTTTTCTGCACCACCACAAATCCGAGATCCATCCTTATCATGCCTAGGCCGTCCTCCTAAGACAGCCATATCCTCGATGCTTTGAAACTGTGTGACCATGTTGGCACGGATGTCTACTAGAATACAAGACGGATGCTCTTTGGTTTTGTCTAGCTTAGCCTTCCGCTGCTTGGCTTCGATACTCTGCAGACGAGCCACAATATCAGCCTGAACATCGGCCGGGGATCCAAGCCAGCTGAGCCTTGGCTGTTGCCAGCTCCGTCGCCCCTTGCTGCTCAAACACCCGCAGCATCTTGCTGAAGGAAGAGAGTTCTTTCTCCAATGTCTTCTGTTTTCCTGTCGATGCCTGCCAGGCGGTGGTGGTGTTCGACGCAGTGGCTGGCGAGGACTGTCACACGGTTGGGGGAAGTCACGCCTGGGAACTGGAAAAGTGCTGGCTCAGTGGGTACACATTGACAGAATTGGCACATGTGTCGCATATACTGATGGGAAACCAATGTTTCAAGTTGGAGAGGAATTCGCTCTTGACCAGCTATCAGAAGGTCTTGTGTTTACAACGGGTGTGGGCCCCTGAATCAACCCAACCACTAATTAGATAGGCTATCAATATCCGCCTAGCTGACAGCCACATCAAAGAACACACCAGAAAGTCTCTCAACCCCAGTAAGCAAGCGCCTGCCTTCCCAAGCTCTGCTGGCCAGCAGCATTAGCATGACAGCCGTCGGCCACCTCGCCTCTCTTCAGCACAAATTGCCCCGGATACTTGACATTCAGCTGCGGATCCTCTGCAGCCCTCTTGGCCAAACTCTCGGTCAGCTCTGGCCCGTTGCTACCAGCCAAGAAGCAGGTGTTGTCGCCTTCGTAGACAGGCTGGCCGGTGATGTAGATCTCTGCTCCTGCGGCAGCGTGCTCTCGTGTATTGGCAATGAGACGCTTGACCTCATCGTAGGTTACGCCCTGCTGAGAAAAGATGCAGATTTGCACCCAGACGGCAGTGGGCTTTCCGTAACGGGCGGCCTGCTGGTCAAAGAGGCGCCACGAGTTGGAGTTACTGTTTGTCCAGGATTGGACAACCTAGGAGGTAGATAGGTAAAAAGTCAGTTCCCTTGTGCAAACACCGGGGCGAGAAAAAGGACATACCATGCCCGAGGTTCCGTAGGGCCCCCATAGACGCTGCCCCCCGACAGCAACGTAGCCTTGCGCCACGTTCTCGGCCATGGAGCAGCCGATAAAGCCCAAAGTTCGAGTGGACTGACGGGCTTGCATCGCCATGTCCTTGTCAGTCAGAACGGGCGAAGCTGTGGTGGCACCACTGAGCAGGAAGGCGCCCAAAGCACCGGTGGTTGCAAGTGTGAGCTGCATGTTGACTGCCGGGTGAGGGAAAGTCGTCTTGGACGATTGTGACTGATGAAGGATAATAACAGGAAGTCGGGTGAGCTCAGGAAGCAGGCATCGGCCTTGTACTTATATACGGTTCTTAGTCTTGTTTATTGCCTAGTGTGCCTTCTCAGCCATCATCAACCCTGGTGGCGTTCTTTCACACTGTTGATGTTCCATCTGCCCGGCACGAGGCCACGTCTTCGGCTGCACTTGACCGACACTGTTGCCCAAAAATGAAGATATTCAGAGATAATAGGCGAGACAGCTTGCCGAACTTCAAGCCGACTCGCTTTACGGGGCTATCTTTGACCGAATGAGACAGACATCCGGCCATGCCGCTTTCTAAACCATCTCCATATCTGTCTTGCAGAGCGAGGAGCCGATACGCGTATCGAAGTAGGCCATCACTTCAAGACCATTAGGTGCTGGGTGGAACAATCAAGACTGTATGAGTCCCAGCCGATGCCCTGGCACCCATGTGGCATTTGTCGCGGCTATATTGGTAATGTTACTGCTGGGCGTAGTCTGGCTGTCGCGAGAGAGCATGACAGCCGACGTTCAAAGCCGGGATGGGGGGGCTTCAGCGAAATTGGACAAAAGACATCATGATGAGTTCTTCCGGTTGATGGAAAAGCTACAGCCTCTTTGTCCGAGACGACGTGTGATATTCAGTGACCTACTCCGGCGGGCTTGTTCCTGCATGCATGGATTCGAGGGGAAGAAGTCCAGTGCTGCCTCGCCTCGTGGTGATGCAAGCCGAGCCCATGGCAATCCCACCATGATGCAAAAGCCGACCTCATCTGCCGATGATGATGCTGCTACTCTCCTGGGTTCTTGTCACTGCCTCGCACATGGGACCTCATACGTTTTGTTCAAAGTTCTCATATTAAGTGTCTTATTCCACGTGTTCATCCCGCGGCTTTCTCAACGAAGCAAAGTTGTTGGTTGTACAAGTGCTGTAAATGGCTGCAAATCCCGTCCAAACTGCGCTACTGTTGCTATAAATGTGACAATTGAACCCAATGACACCAAACACCTTGGACAGATAAAAAAGAGTCGCCGGCCATGATGCAGAAAACTTCATGTGCCAAAATGCATTTCCACCTGCATACCCCACAGGCCTTCTACCGCTATTCCCCTGGTATATTATTTTTGCTTCGGTATCGTATCCTGTAACATGCCAATAGATGCAAGAAAAGAAAATAAGCACGCTCGAGGCCCTCGTCACCTCGCTGGGGGCTTGTCCAAAACCTCGGCGCCCTTGAGCACTTTGCTCCGGAGATCCTCCACGTGGCCGGGCTCCTTGTAGGCGGCCTGGACGAGCAGAGGCGTGAGGGCGGCCATAACGTTGTGGCCAAACTCGCGATTTGTCAGGCCTTTCCTGCCCCAGTAGTGGCGCACGAGGTGTCCCACACAGCCAGACCCGGCGACTTCAGGGATGCCGTTGGCTTCCTGGCACGGCAGCATGCGGATGTATTGCGGGTGGGTTTCGATGCTGTACCCATCCAAAAAGTCGTAGCGGACGTGGGTGCTGAAGGCGGCTTGCTCGTGAAACAAGGTCTGGGCCCATTTGGCGCAACCCTTGTAGCGCACCTCGGAGGGGCATTCGGCCCAATCCTTGAAGAGGCGCTGGGATTTTTCACCGGCTTGGGCAATGATGAAGCCCGAGTTGATGTTGACCTTGTGCTTCTCCGAGTCGTCAAAGTTGGGCTCGCCGGCGGGATCCTCCGCCATGGCCACAATGACGTCCCTGTCGATCTTCCAGTAGTTGAGCATCCACTCAAGCGGCACCTCGGGGGAAGGAAACATGGCGTCATAGTCCATCATGACGACGATATCGTACTCCTTGAGGAGCTCCTTGGTGAAGATGACTTTGGACCAGTGGGGGGCACGGTCAGCATACTGCGGCGCCCGAATGAACTTGTATGAGTAGCCATGAATTTGCGCATAGAGATAGTGACTGAGGAAGCCTGCCGACGGGCTGGCCAGCTTGTCCCAAGGCGGCACACCCTCGCTGTAAAAGATGCTGCCCTCGCCGGCCAGGTCGCGTGTATCCACATCGAGAATGCAAATTCTCTTGCCCATAGGCTGTGTGTGGATGAGTTCATCCTGAGGAGGCAAAAGCTTTTCGGTCCCGTCGAGGGTCACGAATCGGGGCGCCGTGATGGGCAGGATGAGTGGCTGCCAAAGCGCGCGAATGATATCGGGGAGACTGTCGAGACTTGGGGGGGTTTGGTTCGTCTGGCACTCAGAATGGAAGGGGTTGTAGCTGTCGTCAAACACCACCTTAGGCCTGTGTCGCATCCGTGATAGTTAGCAAAAAGGTCGACTTGGGCGGTTGGTCAGTAGGCACAGCTTACATTCTCGGCTTGGGCAGCGACCCAGTGTACAAGCCCGACGCGAGAATGAGGGTGATGACGAGGACGGGGATCAGGAAGATGAGGCGACGCCATGCCTGGGGCATATTTTGAAAGGTGGCCATGGGGGGCGCACGCGGAAGGGCGACGACGAAGTCGCAGACACGGTTGGGTTGGTGTGTGCTGCGCTCAGAGCGTGGCGCCCTCAATGTAGTGGGATTCGGGGCAGGACAGGGTGCGTGTGTAGGGATGAAGAATCACGCCGATCGGGTTCCTGTCGGTCGCATTGGAGGGGCGGCTTGCTTGCGGTCAGGGCGGTGAGAGGGAGCGGGGATTGGATTGATCCGATAGGAATACAAGGAATGTCGCGACGTCGATGCTGAAGGAAAAACGAGGACGGAATAATAATTAAAAGACAATAATTTGCAGCACCGAGAGATTGAGCGACTCCAGGGGACTCGGGGGGCGTGTGCGTGTGTTCGCTGGTTGGGCGCTGAGGGAACCTACCAACTTCAAACGGCATCGGGTCTGCCTGGGCCAGGAGCTCCTTCCCTCAGTCTGAATTCAAGATGCGCGACTCGGATGCAACCCCGCCCGTATCAATGAATTATTTTTGCCGCAGCCAAGCCAGGGGTCCAATCTGGCTCTGTCAGCAATGAGCATGAGCAATCCACTCAGTTCCAGACCAGCCCAAGCTACCTAGGTCCACTGCTCAAACTCAGTTGCTCTCTCTTCATCATCATTGTCTCGCATCTCTTCACCCTCTGTCCCCCATTCTCCCATTCTGTGCCAAGGCCACCACGGATACGGCCGAACACACGGACGGAAGTCTCGGCTCACTCTCTGGCGACAGCATCCCTGTCGTCTGTGTTTGTGCCTCACGACAGGACACGGGCCACCTGCATCACTGATCACTGCTGCCATTGGGTTCCATTCACAGAATGTCTTGCGCTTTTATACAACACAATGGCCTTGTCGAGAGAACAAGCCAAGGCACCGTTGATTCGGTAGCAGAGCCGCCTGGATATCCCTGGGGTGGGCTCAACGCCATCAACGGGTGCCCATTGATAGCCGACGGATAAGGCTGCCGGGCTCTTCTGCATTCGGAATAGCCACGCTGACGCGATCCACAGCCCTCCCATGACAGATCGTATCCAAGTGGATCTCTAGTAACCATTAAAAAAATAGGGGCTATTCACTGAAGCACGGGCCTTATCACTTCGTCTTTATCAGTTAAGTATCAGTGATGGAGGGTCATCACACCAGATAGCCACACTGTATGACAAGGGAGTAACACCGCATACCGACTGCATTCACCTCATGTACGTGACACTGGGTCATCTGGTCAGCTGTTTGCCTCTCACGCCTCTCACGCCTCTTCTATTTTGTAGGTTGGGATGAAATGTCTGTTCATACACTTTTGGCATCTTTTTCAATGCCGTCTGCTTCCAGTCGCTCACTTCCCATAAGCCTAGATTTTCCCAGAGGGAAAGAGCCCCTTACCATCTCCAAGCTTGGAATGCCCCATAGATCTAATCAAGATACATTGCCACGCTGCTGTGTGCCTGGTTGATGGACGACCGTCTGGTTGAAATTTCTGCACTTTTGAATATGCAACCGACTTCACTGAGGCTAAGCTATTTGACTAAGGACGGCTGGTGTCGGGGCTTTCGGCTCGGGACAAGGAAATACTCCCGAACGTCGGTTGGGTGTTGGACAACCAATACAAAGAAGACCGAGCACAGTGGGAGCCTGGCAGCACGTCAGCTGGGTATTCTGCCGCGGAAGTTGGTGTTGTCGGTGGAAATTTTAACAGAGTAAAGTGGCCTTGGATTTGCCACCGGTGACCATCAAATGCTTCTGACCCTTATTACCATCTTGGAATTTCCATCTCTGTTTGTAGGTCTGGAACCACTACAGCATATTCTACCGCAACATAGGCTGTTTGTTTCACTTGTTGCTTGAGCTGCATGCACTGCCAAGGGGGCATTTGACGTACCTTGCTTCACATTACCTGGACTGCCCACTTACCTCTGCAAAAAGAATGAGCGTCGACCACCAGGATGTATCACCGCCACTACCCTCATCTTCATGCTCTTCAAGAGCCACAGTTACGAGCCACGACCCGGTGGGGTATGACCTAAGGCATACTAATGAAAGATATCGAGCCGAACATGATCGGATCTCATTTGAGAGCTACGGAATGCTTTCGCCATTGCTTTCTGGCCCGCCACACGCCATACACAACGGCGGCAACGGCAACGGCATCGAGAGGCAGGATTCCGAGATATCAAGTTTTGACAACGAAAAGGAGGCCCAACGTATCAACCGAAAAATGGACCGGTACCTGTTGCCCCTCCTATCGCTGCTTTACCTTTTCAACGGGCTAGACAGAGGCAACATTGGCAATGCTCAAACTCAAGGGTTCACAGATGACATTGGTGCGCTCCCAGACGACCTCAACCTGGCCGTCTCGCTCTTTTTCGTCACTTTTGTCTTGTTCCAAATGCCCTCAGCCGCAGTGGGACAATGGCTGGGACCAAGCACGTGGCTGCCCATCATGATGGTAACCGACTTCCCCCGAGCTCCATCGTGTTATGCAGCCCAGGACTGACCACTCGATCTTGCAAAGCAGCTTTGTTGGGGCACTATGACTATGATCCAGGCTTTTATCTGGGGAAAAGGTAAAAACCCCATTCAACAATTCGGGCCGAGATGGGTAGGGGAAGAAAATTATGAGAACCATGGCCACTGATCACAGATTATAGCGGCTCTGATAACGACTCGTCTTCTCATCGGTGTTTTTGAGGCTGGATTTTACCCCACATGCATCATTTATCTTGGCTCGTTCTATTCTCGGTTCGACCTGGCCACGCGTATTGGACTGTTTTATGGACAATATGCCATTGCATCTGCCTTTTCGGGAGGCCTCTGTATGTGTCATCCATACGCGTCATGCACGATAGCTAAGAATGAGGAAACTAACCTAGACTGCCATCACCAGCATACGCCATCTTTCAGATCTCTCAGGCCTGGCTCAAGCCGTGGCAGCTTCTCTTCCTCATTGAGGGAGTCCTCACGTGCATCCTGGGAATAGTGGCATGGCTGTGGCTACCAACGCGGCCTATGGGGGCATGGTTCCTGAGCCATGACGAAAGACAGTTTGTGGCTGACCGAGTCAACGGCGTTGAATCTGGCGATGTTGCATACTCCAGTCTGACCCGGCGTGATTTCATCGAGACTCTGAGGGACTGGAAGCTGTGGTTTGTGTTGGTGTTCAACATTTGCGCCAGCGTGCCCGTCACGGCTTTTTCCGTCTTCCTCCCGCTAATTGTGCAAGGCATGGGGCACGAAGCGGTTGAGGCAAACCTGGTATGTATGTCTGACAAGAAGAAAAGAAAAACTCAACGACTGACCCAAAATGTACGGCCTCTAGATGTCGGTTCCACCAGCGGTGTGTGGGGCGGTCGGGCTCTATCTGTTCGCATCCAGCTCGGATCGGCACAAGGAGCGGGGATGGCACATTGTCGGCGCACTGGTGGTGGCCCTGGGGGGACTCGTCGGGTTGATCGGATCGGTCAGCAGCGCAGCCAAGTATGCGGCGCTGTGTGTGTTTCTTTTTGGCAGCTACGTGCCGCCCCCGCTCACGGTGGCCTGGCTCAGCGGCAACACACCGACGGCTGGCAAGCGGGCGCTCGTGGTGGGCGCGAATGGGCTGGGAAACCTGGCGGGCGCCATCGGGTCGCAGCTGTACCGAGCCGAGTATGCACCCGGGTACAAACTGCCGCTGGTGGTGACGTTGGGATTCGTTGGGGTTGCCCTCACCGGTTTCGTGGCGTATCGTTACACGCTGCGAGCGGTCAACGCGCGCAGGGCGGCCATCAGGAAATTGAAAAGCGCCGAGCAAATAGAGACCGAACGTGTCGACACTGCCAGATATGCAGACCGCAAGTGGGTGTTTGTGTACGACCTGTAGAGTTAAATGGAAGAATCAAGAATTTCACGAAACATCCCATCCCATCGAAACCCCCACCCTCCCGTCCTTCCTTTTCACTTTCAACCCAAGCTCTGTCATTCTGTGGTCGGTCAGCTCGGGGCACTTTGGTATTTTCCGCGGCGGCGTGTCCTGCAGTGAGGTGCCACTGTGCGTTATCATTTATCACCTGGCAGTTCGCCTGTTTGTGCCTCTGTCGTAAGCACCACCTGATTGGCCTAGCGCTGCCCATCCACACACGGACGGCCAGCCAGGCTCGCAAATACTGCAAGTGCCGCAAGCAAGTGTATGTACCGCCCGGGCTGGGGCCCACACACCATCCCACACCTCCCAAAGAGTCTCCAGTCTCCACAGCCCGCCCTGGCTAGCTCCACCCCGGGCTCCCAAGCCCCTCCCCCAAGGATGGAAACACTCAAGTCCACCTCTCCTCCTCCACACGCACGCGGGTACGGGCACCGAGAAGCTTAACCTTTCTCCCCTCTTTCCATGCCCTCGCTCCATCGCAGCTGTCATCGGTGATCCATGGTCATTTTATAAACCACCATGCCGCGGCAACCGAAACTGGCTTCCACTTCGACTAGAAAGAAGAAACCCGAGCTGGTCGACGGCCGTTTGCCTGTCAATCCCCGCAGAAAAAAGGTTTCGCCAGAGGAGAGGAAGCGGGTCCCCTCGGCGTGAGTTTCTTCGCCTTTTCTTCCTTTTTCTGTCGTGTTTTCGCGTGTCTGTCTAACATCGGCCCACGTGCCACCGCTCCAAAGCTGCAACAACTGCAATGTGCGACGGGTCAAGTGCACTGGGGAGACACCATGCCGTCAATGCCACAACACAAACCGGGACTGCCAATATCCCGAGGTGATTCAGAAGGTCATGGTGCCAAAGCTTCAGTGGACTGCCCTGACTGCCCTCCAAACCTGGGCCCCGCACGCAATCGAGCTCAAGCGCCAGCTTGAGGCTGGTGAGCTTGTCCGCAGGGTAACTCTCGAGGACGGCCGGGTAGAATATCAGCCTGCAAAAGAGCTGCCGCCGCTGCCCGAACTTTCGGATTTCCAAGCCGAGGGACCACCGGAGGAGGTCGTTCATGGGGGGGCGCCGCAGCCGGTATTACCACCAGCACCGCAACCACCTCAGCAACCACTTCAGCAACCACCTCAGCAACCACTTCAGGAACCACCTCAGCAACCACCTCAAGAGGAACCGTTTCAGGCCGTGGACAAACCGGACCTGATTCGCTCGGCGTCGCCCTCAACTTCATCCACACTGAGCAAACGGTCGGACTTCTATCTTCCCCCCAACACGGGCTTTGATCCCCGCAGCGATGAAGGACGCATGCTCGCCGACTCCACCGGCACAAGTCGATACTTGGGAGCGTCATCCGGAGCAACGTTTCTCGACAACATCAAGAACATGATCACTCTTACCACCCCCTTGGCAGCGCTGATCTCCAAAGGCCCCGAGCACATGTTTTCCCAGACCACGGGAAGCTACCAGACCGACGATTCCCGTGCTTTACTTGGCCCTCCGTTAAGAGACCCGGTCCAACACCTACCTCTCCCCTCTGACATGGCCAAGTTGCTGGACGAGGTCCGCTACTTTATCCAAGATGGAACCACTGACGACTTGTTCCCGAGTGGCGGTATCATGTTCTGGTCTTTTCCGACCTTTGACCAGCTTTCAGCCTTGAGCACGGCTCGCCAGGAGCGAATTATGACCGCGAACGGAGAGCAGTATCTTCAGATTCCCCGCGATGATGGGCAGCGAACCCCCCTCTCGCTCACATTTGCCGCCTTTGCCTTCAATAGCCTGCTCGACCTCACAGATAAAGACTCTCGCGTCAGTGGCCGCCTGGGTGAAGACTTTTACTTCACCTCGCGCCAGCTGCTGGGCGACCCCTGGGATGTTGTCACACCCACGGTCAAGGATGCCGCCGTCATGGGTCTATTGGCACTTTACCTCGTCGAGATCAACAGACGCGACAACGCCCACCTGTGGGTCAAACACGCTATGCATGTTTGCGAAGTTCGTGGTATCCATCGTGGTTATACCAATGATGAGGCTGAAGTCAGAACCTTTTGGACGCTCTACATCATTGACTCGTAGGTCGCTCTCACACGTAGCTATTGCATTTTCACTGACGCTCGTCCAGGTGGCTGAGCTGCTTGCTTGGTCGCACGCCCTCGATCCCTGATGATGGAATCTCACTTCGACCTCCCCGGGAGTGCCAGTGAGTGGTCCCTGTTTCCCTGCATTGAGTATCATGTCATCTCACCGTTGTCTCTTGCAGTGGTTTCCCTTCTCCCATTGGCCTCAGGGCCCACTTGGAATTGTCCCGTATCACTCACAGAATCATTTACAATGGATTGCGCAAACAGTCGGATGGCAAGAACCCCGATGATGGTAAGATCAGGGCTGAGGCTCACGTCAAACGATCGCTCAAAACTCTGGAGAGATGGTTGAAGGATCTGCCTCCTGCTCTTCAACTCCCGAAAAGGATCCACGAAGACTTGCATCTTCCGGATGGCTGGGGGAGGAGGTTTGAAGTTCCACCGGCATTTGGCCGCGATCGTGCACGCTGGGCATTGCACATGTCGTACAACCAGGTAAGTCGAGCTGTGCTCAATCTGTCACGTTCGTTGACGGCAAGGCTTGCCAAGTACTGACACGCGGCAACTAGCTCATCATTCTTGCCGTTCGTCCTGTGCTTCTAACAGCGGTGCGGAAGGCGATTGCCAGCCTTGTGAGCACGGGAAAGCTGTTCAACATCTACGACAATGCCCTGGTTGACGAGATTCGCCGGTGCACCGATGCAGCACAGTCCAATCTTCGCCTCGGGTGCCTGATGCGCGACCACAGCCCACATGGCAGGTTGCTTGTGCAGGATCTGCACCACATTTTTAATGCTGCCGTTTTCCTCACCATGTACCAGCTCGTCTTTGTCAACATTCGGACCCAGTTGGTGGCTGATGTGGACTGGGCCATTGAGGTCTTCAAGCAGGAGCAAGAGACAGGCTGCGCATACGCCAAGGATTGCTTCGAGGTCTTGCGCGACCTTAGGTTTCTGGTCAGTGAGCTGCGAGACTGGATTCACAACCAAACCGAGAAGGAGAAGCTCTGGAAGGATGATGGGGCCTTGAAGAATTATCTGGGTGACATGACTACGACTCACAACAACACGGCCTCCAAAACGGATCTATGCATGGATGTGCCGATGCACGACGTACAATTTGCGATTGGCCGCCCCATCAAACCAGCCTACGGCTTCAAGAAGGGGTATGCGAGGAGGATTTGGCAGATGCTCACGTCCTGGCTTCTGTTGGAAGACAACCAGCTCTACAGTGAGGTCGATGTTGATGGTGATTCTTTCGTCTTTGTTTTCAGTTCAGATACCAACTCAAACTGTTCGTTTCCCCCCGGAGGATACTAGTACAGAGGTCAAGCGATGGCAGCTTTTCTTTTCTTGTTTTTCAAGCTTTCCTTATATACATATATATATATATATATAACTATATATAGGAGACGGTTTTAGTCGTCATGGTTCCGTTACTGGACGCCGTGCAGGCGAAAAAGGGGACACGTTGGACAAAGCGTTTTATGTTATTTTCCCTCACGAGTAATGAATGATTGACGAATGTTTTCAGTCACCTTTTAGGGTGAGTTATGAATACGTACTTGGGTATGCACACAGATCTAAGAATCCTTTGCTTATCAGAGTGGGGCGGATAGCAGTCAATGGATTTCAGGTCAGGTAGATAGCAGAGTCGTATCTTTTAATCGTACCGCACCTTGTTATGCCGTGTCAAATTCTGTACCGTAACCTCTGAGCTACCGAACAATGCTTCCAACATCGGTGTCAAGCTCATACATACCAAGGCATGTTGTTACCTATACAGCGCCGAATATCTCGTCCTCTTCCTTTACAAGGTTCTCGACCCGCCGCTCAATGTCCGTCACGGTCCACCGCCCCTTTTCAGTAATGTAGGCATCGATCAAGTCACCAGGAACCCATTCGAAGGATATGTTTTTGACTTCCACCTCCACATTCTGTTTGCTGGAGCTGTTAGCCGTCTGGGTGGCCTGAAGCAAGCCTTCTGTTCCTTTCCTCACCCTGCCTGTGTTGTAACCGGCCTGCCAAGCCCGTATAACCTGGGACGGATTGTTATTTTCTTCGGCCGAGTCTTCTGACTGGGAGATCTTGGCCGTGTCGGTCAGCACCACTGTCTTTGCAGCAGAAGACAGGTACTTTGCTGTGAGGATGGCGGGCAAGGAGCCCGTCTTGTTAAGCACGGCGCCAGAAGGGGAGACACGATCGGAGCCAATGAGGACCATGTCAACTGCGGCCTTTGGTTCAGATCGAGAGAAAGAGGCAAATGATGGCGAGGTATCGGGGTACAAGGTAATTTTGTGGGGCTTCCCCGAGGATTGAAATGGCGCTAGGATGGAAGAGGAGAGGAAGACGCCTTCGAAGAGCGGTCGGGATTCCAAGACGCGGAGGTCGATGGTGAAGTGGGAAGCGAGAGAAGATAGGACCGCCAAGACGGTGGAGGACGAGGAGAGGGTGAGGATTGAAAGATTGCTCCTGCCGGGGAAGAATGAACGGAGGTAGGAGATAAAGGAGGATGTTATGTCGGACAAGGCTTGTGTCGTTGAAAGAGACTGAGAAGATAGTGAGGACAGGATTGCTATTCTGAGATCATGTGTAGATGAGGCGGGATCCTCATCGAGTTTGGCTTTGATCTCTGACAGTCTAATCAGAAGAGCACTCGTTGTGGCTGCCCCCATGCTCGGTCGGCCGTTCTTGGCAAGATGCCAGCCCACGGCACGGATGAGGTTCCAGTCTAAAACCTCGAGTGATGCTGTGACATCGTGTAGGGTTTTGACTGCCGTGGCGGCCAACTCTCTGGCTCCGCTTTCGTGATCAGTGGCTAGTTTGGCAAGCCCATCAGCCAGGATGCTAGATGCTTGCGGTCCCAGGTCCGCCTCAAAGTAGACCCTTCGCAGACTCTCTGCAAGCTTGGGAACACCGTTGAGAGATGAGTTGGCAATGACCTCGTCAGGATCATACCAGCCCCAGTCTTCGTGTTCCCAGTCAATTCTAATGGATTTTTCGTCCCGAGAACTGCGTAGGTGGAACATGAATGGATAAATGGTCCATTCCCGCTTGACCGAGGAGTCGCGGAAAGTGTAACTCTTGCCACGACGAAGGAGTATCAGATTGGCCAGAGTAAGGGTTGTCTCCTCCGAAATTTCGCGCCATGCGGCGGAAACGGGTGATGGATCAGTAGACTCTATAGAACCGGAGATGGGCGCAAGAAGGTGTCTGCGTGTTTTGGTCACCAAACTGTGTTAACGACACAGCCCTAGCTAACTCACTGGTAGGTGGAAACCTTGTCGCTTCTTTTGAAAAGGGCAACCTTGGGCTTTTCGTCCCCTGTCGCGATGAATTTGAAGATAAAAGAAGACACGACCGAGCGCCTTTTCCAGTCATCTATGCCATGTGCCACTGCCATTCTGCTGGTATTGCATAAAGCGACCTTGGTGAGTGATTTAGGTCGGAAGGAGGCTGAACATGACCGTAAGGAGCGTAAATACATGTATACCGATGTGATCCTCTTCAATAATCCGTCTTCTAGAAGAAGAACCCAATTATCACCAGTGTGGTAGGTAATTATGTCCCTCTTTTGGCAGTGACAATGACGTGTCGATAAATGGGCCGCCCTGCACTTGCTGACAACTGGCAACCGCCCCCTTTTCAGGACCTATTCGCTATTTCTGACCCTAACCCTTCCCCACCACCTACTGCTCCTCTTGCCCTATACAGCTGTGTATTAGGGATGACGAAATACTTTCTGGCAAGCCTTATCGATAGATCGGTTAAAATGACACTGCGCTGTATGCTTGATGTCTCAAACCAGGAATAACACAGTCTTGAGGGTCCTGGGCTTCTATGTTCCATTGAACCTGGAAGTCTGTCACGAATGAGAGGCATAAGTAGGTCAAGACCAATACCATTGCCAGTCTATCAATGTAATCGTAAGATGAAGAAAGGAAGAAGAAAGGAAGAAGTGTGGGCTTGCAGCTCCATCTTCTTGCCATAAAACCCCGGTCGGAGCTCCGCTCCTGCACTCAACCCCAACCCTGCATCCTGTGTAATCCTGTCCTTCACCACCAAGCCGTGACAAAAATCTGGTGTGAGGTTAAAGAAAATATTGGAATTGACTGGTAGGGGGCCCCATGGAGATAGAGTATAAGGAATATTAAGTCTATTTGGATCCCACTGTGGACCTCCGTGCTGGTTTGAATGGAGCAGATTTAAGTTCTTTTTGCTGATCACTTTGTCATGATATCCTCCGCGTAGCCCATGGTGTTGAACCTGGCTGAGACCATGACTCAACTCACCCTAACTAATCCTGGGCGGTGCCCCACATCAACTGAGGCTTTGGAGTTAGCATGATGGCATGACGTTGATGATGACCTACTTTTGCGGGCTACCTGCATCCGCCTCTTGGAGGTCGGCCAAGGAGGTACTGTTAGAAGAAGTATAAGAACCCTCTAACTCTGCAACTCACCTCAACTCGACATCCACCCTTCACCAGACAGCATCCTCAGCAGCACAATCTCTTGCTGAATATATTCTACCACAAACCTCGCAGCCAGCTGAGAGGCATAACGCTACCCATGGCAAAGTCCTCCACCCGGGGTGCCTGGGGTCTTCGGGCAGTAGGCACCATGATCATGATCCCTTCTGCTCTGGCCGCCATTCGCCTCGATATTGGCCCTCGTAACGTCCAGGTCGCCGAGATCACACCTGGCGCCGAAATCAAACGAGACACCCAAGAGGTTGTCTTCAATGAGCCCGACTCAGACTTTGACCTGCCGCTTCGCTGCAAGCCGGCCCAGGGCAAGCTTCTCACGCTGACTGACGACGAAAAGTGGGCTGCTTGCTGCCCGACCGGTACTCGACTACTTGGCACGATAGACACAGCATTTGACTGCTGCGGCGAGGGCCATGACTTGGCTGGAAGTAAAGTGACGGGGTGGAGATGTTGTCCTTCGGGCCAAGAGTACGACGGCACCAAATGCAAGGAGCCAAAGCGTCTCTGTCCCAATGGAATGGAACTGGTGGATGGAGAGTGTGTTTGTCCATCCGGAACTACTCAAGCATCGGACGGGACCTGCAAGCCAAATCAGAATAACGACGAAAATCAAGATACATGCTCATCAGAGATCTCCTACGGTAAGATCTCCTTCTTTCTGGTCGCCCATGATGACTCTGCCGCGCAGCTAACACGCTGACAGGAAAGTGCTACGTATTCAAGATGGACAACGGCGAGTATCTTGGTTTTAACAAGCAGTGGTACGCCGCGTCCAAGCCTTCCCGCGACCACCAGATGGGCAAGTTCAAGCTCTGCAAGACCGAGGCCTGCCCCAATTCCGAGTCCAGGGAAATCCAACCCGGTGATCCCATCCACATCCTCGACCTTCACGGGGAGCCGAACAGCGGGAAGGACCCAAACCAGTGGCTCAACAATGCCAAGAACGGAGGCCACATTGGCCGCACGCCCAAGTTTGAGGATGCCGGTGTGTTCACAATCAGCAAGTGGACGGAGGGCAAGTACTGCATCTCGGGCCTGGAGAGTGGTGTCGGCCCTACCTGTCCGAGTGACAATCCGGCCTTGACGTTCAACACATTAGATACTGAGAGCTGCTTGCCTCTTGAGCTGGTGTTGGTGCCTTGCAACATCCGTGACCCGAACAACAACTGCTTGTGGTCGGGAAACCAGCAGAAGCCTTGCCCACCAGGCTTTTTTTGCCTACCCAGTAGTCAGTTCCCAGGAGGACAGGTCCCCGGGGGACAACATCCTGGTGGTCAGTTCCCTGGTGGACAAAACCCTGGAGGACAGTTTCCTGGTGGACAAAACCCTGGAGGCCAGTTCCCCGGAAGCCAGTTCCCTGGGGGTCAAAATCCCGGTGGTCAATATCCTGGTGGACAGTTCCCCGGAAGCCAGTTCCCTGGGGGTCAAAATCCCGGTGGTCAATATCCTGGTGGACAGTTTCCCGGTGGTCAATATCCTGGTGGGCAGTTTCCCGGTGGACAGTTTCCCGGTGGACAGTTCCCTGGTGGTCAGAATCCTGGTGGACAGAACCCAGGTTGTCACCATCCCGGAACCGGCACTAACCCAGGAACGGGAACGGGCACGGGGACGCCTACACCTAGTGGCGGCGCAACTCCAACCTGCCCACCTGGGCAGCCATGGGAGGATGGAACTTGCATCATCCCCATCACTGACTGTGCCGACCGAGCTCACCCCGAGTTTGGTGATACCTCGTACAACCCCGCCAACTTCCCCTGTTCCGTCGGTCGCGAACGTCCCTGTCATGGTGAGCAAGTTCAAGACTGGAAGCCAGCCAAACTTTCTTGGACCGGCACTCACCTTCAGCCTGGTCCTCCTCAGCCGTATGAGACGACCATCAACTTGGACACTGATGTTATCATGAGCATTGTCGACGTGGAAACACAGAGCGAACACTTTTTGGTCAAGCTTGATGGCAAGTTTTGGGGCGAGACAGGCGGCGAAAGAGGGTATAAGAATCAGTATGTCGGTAACTACAATGACCCCGAATGGTGCCTCTTGAATGGATATACGAGGGGATACTTTTTGATCCCGAAGGGTTAGTTGTTTTCATCCTCTCCTAGGTACATTGGTAAGAAGTTGCTTGACTAATATAGGCTGAACCAAAGGACAACACACTCTCACCATCGAATGGCCTCAGGGAACGGGCAAGTACAAGAACGAAGGCGGTGGGGGTTGGTGGTACGGCATTGCACAATACCGGTTTGACAAGCTGTGTGATCCCAACAAGTGCCTACCTGATTGTGCGGTTGAGAAAGAAAAGGAGGCTCAACAGTTGAGGCTGCAGTTGGAGAAAGAAGGAAAGTGGCCCCCAGTGTCAAGCTCACAGGGAAAGAATTGGGAACACTCCAATCAGAAGGTCGTCGCCTGAGGATCTGCCCCGAGGTAGGTAGGTTGGCGGAAAGAACTGAGGATAGGATTCAAGGCGCAGTTCTAAGGGGCGGGGGCAGTGTGCAACGATGAATTGTCTCTCAACTCTTGGTACCAAGGTAGGTACTCAGCAATTTCGAGGCCTAAGTCAGACTTAAAAAGAAATGCATGATTAGGTCTGAACCAGGATACTCCACTTAATGACTCTTATTCATCATGTATGAGTCTTGCAAGCCCCCAATCTTCTCTTCGTGTATCGTGGCTTTTCTTCAAGTCCTTCTTCATCCAGCATGATTGCATTGGGTTTACACTCCCTGAGATTACCCCCCAGCCAACGCCCTCGCAGCCCCGACGCTTTGCACAAGCTTCAATGCAGAGGTCATAGAATTGGTTTTGGTGTTCCCTATATTAACTGCTTCATTTCCCCTCGGAAAAGTCTCTGCCGCATATCCGGGCAAATTTCAGATTGTCGGAGGTAGTCAAGTGAAGTTTGGAGAGACTGGAGTTCGGACTTTGCCTGTGTGAGATGTCGTTGGCTAATACCTAGCCCGGCACTTAACCCGATAACGGCAAGGAATAAGAACACCATCACCCCAACGATAGCTAGGGCAAGGCTTCTCTTAAGGCTGATAATTGGTGAGCTTCTATGTATGATTGGTGGCTTATGGCGTGGCGCGTTAAATGGGAACCTGGGTGACTGGTGGTCGGCTTGGGTGTTGTTGTATATCCAGAATATGGACATTGTCCTGGGCTAGATGGTATGGTGCCGGCTGGACATGGGGGAAATGATGTTGTTCCATTTTCCCTACTGCCACTTACCTTGCTTGAATGGTGAAGCTGATTCTAGGACATGGCGGCCAGTTTATTTATCTTCGCCCGTTGTTCCACTTCCACCACTTTTGAGGCGCAATCCAGGAGCCTCATCTCACGTCAGCAGCCATGAGTTTGACAAAACCCGAACTTGCGGCCATAGGCGTCTTTTCATGCCTTTACAACCCTCCTTCCCCCCCCCCCCCCCCCAAAAAAAAATTGGTGTGATGGACTGATGGTTGACCCGATCTCAAATGATTCCTAGGCAAAGCAGGTCCACTCATGGCCATTGGTAATCGTGTGTTGAGATTATGAGGATTGTGATTGGTTGTTTTTTTGAAACCGCATATATGTTTGAGTACGGCCCAACATGCCAAGGAAAGCGCCTGTATCGATATCTCTGCTACCAGACAGTAGGTATGTGAGTCGAAAGGCTATCACAGAGCTGAATGGATGTTAACCCGATGTACGTAGACTGGACTTGACGAGATTGATAAATAGAGTGGTTCTGGAACTTAAGACAGGGAGGAACTGGGGTTGTGAAGGTGTCATCAGACGAACCTCTTTTGGAACAAAATCATCTGGGATTTCATGCAAGCAAATTCCCGGGAAATCCATTGGCCAGTCCTCTCTTGACCGGCCCACCGATCCGGATTTCCAGGTCCACACGCTGGCCCAGGCCCACCTCCCCGCATTCTGGCCCTGCTCGTTCCGCGGCCCACCCGACAGTTTCTTCCAGGCTCCATCCTTCCCCTTTCATCCGGTCTTCTCCTTCCCCTGCAGCATGCGCCGCTCCTCTTGTGTTTCGTTGACATGAGGAGATGTGATTGATGGATCGTCGCTCATCTGCCCATCGCCTGGGGGGCAAGCAATATCGCCGATACACACGGTGACAACCACACCCACAGCTACACCCACGCACTCACCTCGAGTTCTTCCACTTGAGCTGTGGGTGTCTTGATCGATGCCCGTCATCTGTTGACTGATAGGTCGCATGGATTGTGTGTGCATCCTTTTTCCTTGCTGCCCCCTCCCTCATAGCTAGCTTCTAGCGTTGCATTTTTGTCGTCCGGGCCTTCTCCTCCCGTCGGCATCTTCTCGTCCAACATGCCGGGCCCAACTCGCTCCTCTGCCATCCAAATTCAGACGGCGGCGGGTGCTCTCGCATTCGTCAAACTGCAAATGACATGACCTGACCACGAAAGAGGTCTGTGTGGAAGCGTCATGCAGTAGTCAACACCCCGGTGCCACAGCCGTCGCGCCAGTCAACCAGGTACCGGCCATCCTCACGGCCGCCATTGCAATTCCCAATGACACGGGGTTCTTGTCTGGAACCGAGCACTTTTACGAAATTGCACCCCAAAATTGCTTCACCAACACCACATCAACACCACATCAACACCATCAGTCACCATGTTGCCCGTCATGCAGGGTGGAGTGGTGGCAGCCTTCGGTGCACCCTGTCCGCTTCGCCGTTTGGGTCGCCCCTAGCGAGGGCTGATACCCATGGAAGTTCCCCAACTGAGTCCATACCCCGCTCATGGTGCAACGGCGGACTGTCCACTAGCCCCTGCTGGGACTTTGAAGGATCACTTCCCTAGGGCTTCATGGATTCCCCTCTTGATCCGTGCTTGACAACCGTCAACCAGGGTCGGTTGAGGAGCGATGGGCCGTCATTGGAAGGGATACTTGTACACCGGGTATGCACGCGCGGGAGTCTGTGGCCTTTTGCTTTCTTCTTTTCTTGGGACTTCTGCCGCTCCATCTGACGACGACCTACTTAACGACACCCAACAACACCACAAGACTGAGAAAGGTGGCAGCAACCCACCAAGGGTCAGGTCGCCATGGCGCAACGACATCGGATTAGGAACGACTCTGCCTCGTCCTTCGAGGTGGCAGTCCACGAGACTCCTCGCTTCCAGAGGGTATACTGGACACGGGAGCCACATCTGCGCAAGCTCTATGGCATGGCGGCGATATTGATGGTGGCCTCGGCGACAACGGGCTACGATGGCATGTTGGTCAATACTTCACAGCAAATAGACTTATGGCGGTACTTCTTCTTTCCCGAGCTGAGGGACAAGCCGAATGGGGACCCCGTATTGGATAGCAAGCTCGCCATCTTGGTCAACATGTTCAACATTGGGTCTATTCTCTCCTTCTTCATCACGCCACATGTGGCCGATACTTACGGGAGGAGATCAGCCATTGTGGCAGGCTGTGTGTTCATGATAGGAGGCGGTCTCTTGACTGCATTTGCCAACGGCTATGGGAGTATGTTGAGCCTAACCATCAGACCCATGGGAGAATGAAAATGCTAACCTCGACGACGTCGGTAGTGTACATGGGCGGGCGTTTCATGCTCGGCTTTGGGAATTCCCTTTCGCAAATGGCATCGCCGCTGTTGTTGACCGAAATCTGCCACCCGCAACATCGAGGTCCCGTCACGGCCGTGTACAATTGTCTGTGGAATGCCGGTGCGCTGCTTGTATCATGCATCGCTTGGGGTACCGCCAACATCAAGAATGACTGGTCATGGAGGTCCATCACCTTCCTTCAAATTGTGCCGTCACTGATCCAACTCGCGGGCATCTGGTGGATCCCTGAATCGCCGCGTTATCTGATCAACAAGGACAGACCTCAAGAAGCCCTGCATATCCTGTCTAAGTGGCACGCCGGGGGAGACATGAACAACGCCACCGTTCAGTTTGAGTACCGCGAAATCCGTGAAACCATCCGTATCCAAAAGGAGAACGAGCAGTCCACGAGCTACAAGGACTTTTTCCGAACAAAGGGAAACAGGTGGCGGCTGGCCATTATTGTATCCCTGGGTGTTATCTCTCAGTACAGTGGCAACGCCCTATTCAGCAACTACATCGACATGATTTACAGGGGAGCGGGCATCAATGACCAGAACCAGAAGCTGGCCATGTCCACCGGCAAGACCATCCTCGATCTCATCATTACCATTACCGCAGCGCTCAACGTTGATCGATGGGGCAGGAGGCCACTATTCTTGGTAGCCATGGTCGGCATGGTCATCTCGTTTCTTTGCTGGACTATTACCGGGATCGTTTATGAACACAGCAATCCAACTAACCTCACTGCCGGATATGTACAGTTGGTTTTTATCTGGGTGTTTGGCATCTTTTACGACATTGGGTTTTCGGGTCTGCTCGTGGCGTACGCCCTCGAGGTTTTGCCATTCCACCTCCGAGCAAAAGGGATGATGATTATGAACATCACAGTGCAAGCCATCTTGGCACTTGGAAAGTAAGTTCAACCAGTTGGACGCCCCATCCTGTCGTAAGGGCTTATGGCTAACAGCTTCAACCTCCAGCCAAACCAACAAGATTGCCTGGGAGAGGCTACCGAACCACTGGAATCTAATGCTCTTTTACACGATCTGGAACTGTTTTGAGTTACTTTTTGTGTGGTTCTTTTACGTCGAGACCAAAGGGCCCACCCTAGAAGAGATCGCCAAGATCTTCGATGGGGATGGCGCGATTGCGCATATCGACATGCATCAAGTGCAAAAGGACATTTACCAAAATACCCCCGACGATCACGATGAATTACCAGGCAGGGCGTTATAATATCGACGGGGGTTTATTACCTTATTTCTTTTGTGATACCACTGCATAGCCGGGCGTTCCTTGAATAATTTGGATTGGGGAAAAAGGGCATATGGGCAATGACCAAACGGCAACTTGAGGGGTAAACGGATAACTATGGATTTCGGCACACCAGACAACAATGATACCACAAGCCTCGATGAGTTAAATAAGTAGTTCAATTGACCTTTTCACAGCACTGCTCGTTTATCTTATGCCTATACATCGTTCGGAAATTTGCAGGAACCTTCGCATTCTATGTCGACCGCTTTACTAAAGTTTCTGAGAAACCTCCAAGTTCCCTCTCCTTTTCAGTCTTGTTGGACAAACCGATCAAATGTCCCTGTCTCAAAGAACTCAATAATGTCAAGTAGACTCTCGTCGTGGCTGGCACAAATCAAGACCTGATCGTTGCAGTCGAACTCCTGCAACTTCTGAGCCGTTGTCCGCAGCTCACCAACATTGTGATGCCAGCTTGAACCATGGCTGGTCCATGGCTTGTAGAAGCTAGCAGCTGGTCCATTTGGGAGAAGGTAACTGAACCGAGCTGATTCTGGACACGAGGTGTGATCTAGATAGGAAGGCGGAACAGAAAATGGTGAGGGGGAGATTTGCTCAGGTAGCTGGAGGTAAGGAGTCGGCCTGAGTTCTCCGGCATGATGGATCGCATCTCCCGCCAACAAGACGAACGGGGTCGGAGTGACTCTTGCAAAAGCGCAGATATGCCCCACCGTATGACCGGGGGCATCTAAGAGATACAAAGACCCGTCACCAAAGAAGTCGAGGGCATCAAAGTTGCCGATTTTGCAACCTCCCTGCCCAAAATCAATTTCCGTTATTTGACGCCCGGCATAGTCGCTTTCACGGACAACACTGGCAGGGTTGGTCGGGTAGCCCGGTATCATTGCCCTCGTGAATCCAGGTCCAACAGTGAGAGGGACAGACGGGGGAAGGTTGGCTGGATCCCCGATATGATCAAAGTGACGATGAAAGAGAATGATGCCGTCAATGGAGCCTGTCGATACCATTGGCTGACAAGAGTTCATGCACGTCCTTGTCAACATGTAGCTTCCAGCCTAGCCCAGAAAGATGACTGGCTAAACCCGGTGCAAGATTTCCCCAATCTTTTCTGATTCCAAGATCAAAGAGGAGCGCCTGGTTGAGAGTTGGGTGACGGATCAGGAACGACAAGATTGGGACTGCTAGCCATTTATGACCCGATATTGGTGGCCCGAAGAACAGATCAGCCCGGCAGGAATGAATGGTAGCGGTCGTGTTGATGGCTGAAACTGAGACCGTAGATACTGAAGTGGGAATTTAAAGTTCAGGACGTGCAGCAGCCATGATAAAACAATAGAGGGCTAACAATATCAACAATGTTGGAGCAACAACGAAGGATATAACAGATCTACACAATGGGGACTGGTAGCTTTTGATATTTTTGCGTCATTACCTAGTCTTTGGTATCATCACTTGATCTATGAGCTCAGAATTACAGAATAGGGGGCGATCCGCAGCTTTGGGCAAAAAAAAAAGCAAAAGACCCTTCGTTGTCAACATGACGATCCGCCCAGGGGTCGAACCTGGAACCTCCTGATGTCGATAGTGAATCGTAGTCAGACGCGCTGCCATTACGCCAGCGGACCAATGAGAATTGATGAAAACTTGGCCAAACTTTTGCTATCTCAATCAATACTACTAAAAAGGTTAATTACAAATTGGAAGGGCTAGAACATGGTCAATGCCTGCAATTTCTTCCTCGCTGGATTTGAACAAAATATGAACCGCAAGCAGTCTACTGGAGGCATCATCTTTGAAAACTCGTTCCCAAATTCTGTTCACACATCAGTAGCATCGACGGGTGCTACCATCGGACGCCATGCCATACACATCCACCTTTCCGTTATCCCAGGCCAATCCGCTCGGTTTAGTAGCAACACTGCCGCCCATATTCTCCCACGAAGCCATCCACTGACCATTGGTAGCCTTTTTACGGTAAAGCGAGCCATCACTGCCAGTGTAGTACACCTCCATCTGGCTGCTCCATGCAACAACGTCAGGGGACGTGCCTGGCCGAACATCGCCGCCCATATTCATCCAACCACCCCAGTTCCCGGTGCTGTTGGTATAAGTCCTCATCCACACTGCTCCGTCGGTTCCCGCAACTGCAACAGTCATGTTGCCGTTCCAGGCGACAGCGCTGGGCTCACTGTCCAACGACCCCCCGAGACTTGTCCAGCTTCCCCATGTATTCCCATTCGTCATCTGCATCACCCATGCCTGTCCATCCGTCCCTCTTACCACCACACCCGTGTGACCCTCACCCCACGTGACAGACTTTGGCGCACCAGCGAGAGAACCACCCATGTTCTGCCAGCTGCCCCATCCACTATTCTCATCGTATCTGATCCCCCATAGCTGGTTGTCACTGGAACTGGTATAAACGGATGCATGCCTGCCTCCCCAGGAACACGAGGAAGGATAGTGCTTGCAGTTTCCTCCCATTGGTTGCCACGATCCCCAGCCGCCACCTCCGTAGGGACGATGCCAGATCTGATAGTCTGTTCCTTTGCAAAATAGGTGCATGTATCCACTTCTCCTGCTGCAACAGCTTGGAGCAGAGTCCAGACTCCCACCCAAGTCATCCCAGTCTGGAATCCAGGGGCTGCTATCGCCGCGGTAGTACTTGTGACGGCATTTTCGGTCGCGATGCATGTAATACACGTCCTGGCGATTGGGACCCCATGATGTGACAGCAGGATGATACATCCCAGAGCCAGACATGTTTTCCCACTGGCCAGCCGTGGCTCGCTTGGTTTGTTTAGGGGCCACCAAGGGTAAGGCGGGAGAGGAAACCGGATGAGGAGACCGGGTATCGAACGAAGAAGGGGGATTGGCGAAAAACTCAATCGAGTGAACATTGGATCTCTTGGAGAGAAATGTGTCTGGGCGGAGTGTGTTCCAATAGTCAATGTCTTCCGCGTTCGAGCGGCTGTGGATGAGGAAACGTGTAGGACGGGAGCGGGGACCTATCAGATCAGACGAAGGAAAAGAGAGCACAAGATAGGAGAGAGTGAGGAAGAGGATGTAGTAAATCATTTTTGTTGTAGTCTGGATTCTCTCGCGTGAAACCTAGGTAGTGCTGCTGTAGACGACAGGCAACTCACGAAGGAGACGGGTTGAAGACGAGAGCTTTATAGACCGTAGCTTCGCTTACTTCAATGATAGGTACCCAGACATATTCTCAAGGTGACCTATTTTTGTAACGGGTATCATCCTCATTCTCGATCTGTCGACAGTCAAATAAATTGCGGCTGGAACTCCCGATGCGTTATCGCAACACTTTTGACTTTGTCTGAGCGTCGAACCTTTGGGACTGTGTAGCTCTGGGAGAGTTCCTACTGGCTATCTCTTCACAACCTGTTATCGACGTTCATTCTGAGTTCCCATTGCGAGACTTCCAAAAATTCCCAAGATCCTGCTTTTCCAGCCGTACAAATACCGACAGCACTACAAGGTTGCAATGTAGCATACTGAACATGCAAGATAAATCCATGCGACTGCCGGCTTCATGCCAAGTCCGGCATACGAGGATGGAGTTGACTGGGTAACAATCTTTCCGAATATTGCCATCAAAAAGGGGGGTGATACTGGGGAGGTAGTAGGCAAGGAGATAAAAGCGGAAACCACCCCGACCCTGGAGTATTGTTGGCAGTAACTCAACGGGTCTCGACCAAGTCCACATGCGGCAGGCTTAATCTATTGTTGCATAGGTGCTTTTTCCTATTCGCTGATAAGTATGGTGCATACGTTCGTGTTTCTGCGCGGATGTGCTCTGGAAGAGGGGTAGAATCGAACCTCACCTAAGTAGTTATGTCCTACAGCTTCGATAAAACGCTAATGCCATTGCCATAAAGTGCTGTCCAAACTCTCACGATGGTTGCGAAAGGAGTGTGATTCGTACCTGTCTAGCTCACTGATTTTACTTACCGTCTAGGATCTCTCTCCCTCAGTCGATAAAGTAGGCTTCCAGCCATTATAGCACGCAAGACGAATCTGTCTTCTTTCCCTGTCTATTGGAATTCTTCAGAAGGATTTCCCACTTGCCGCCGTGACTGTTTCAAACGTAGGTACCTTGCTGGTTCTTAAATCACGCCACTTTTTCTTCAACCACAGAAATAAGCGGGTATCGGTGGTACTGATTATAACTTGCAAGAGCACAAGAAATAATAACAGACCCGTTTTAGATAACGTGGTTTATAAGCGAAAGCGCCACACTCCCTGCACCTACACTGCAAATACAAGAACAATTCCACCAAAACAGCTCAAAACAATTAAAATTA
>MU866370.1:0-38529 GCA_033296915.1 Triangularia setosa | reverse complement strand
AAGTGTTGACTTGCAGCTATTCAAGGGGCAATCTGTGGATGGCCCCTGCACAGGAAAATCACTGCTATAACCCTAACCCATGGATAGGGTGCGCATATAAAATGGGGGGGGATGCGTAAATAAAATCAGGGGGGTGCGTGTGGAGAAAGTCCCTTATAAAAGGGGACTGCCAACCCCATCAGATCTCGTCAATTCAGTTCATCACCGCAGCCTTGACTTCTGTCTTCACAACCGCATCGCCCACAGTCTTCAAAAGCCCAGGACAAGATGTTCAACCTCAAGAGTATCATCACTCTGCTCGCCCTCGGAGTCTTCTCCGCCAGCGCAGCTCCCGCTCCTGGTGCCTCGCCGATGGCCGAGGCTGAGCAGCCAGATCAGCGTCAGGGTGTTCGCCTGCGAGCACATCCGCAGCCAAGGTGCCTGCACCACGTTTAACGCTCCTCTCGGTCAATGCTGTGAGTTTGACACCAACTTCTGACTGTGCTGGGCAATGCTGACATGTTGATTCTCTCACTTAGATAACGTCCCCGCAGCCTGGAACGACAGGATCAGCACCATCATCAACCAGGACAGACAGTTCCGCTGCGTGTGGTTCGAGTAAGTAACTCCCGTCTTGCGATCCCTGCCTACAGCTCTAACAAAAAACATTCAGACATGGCAGCTGCAGTGGCCGTTCATACGCCAACCAGGTGGATGACCATCTCGGTGACGGCGACGGGTACTTCAATGATCGCATTAGCTCCATCAGGTGCGGCTAAATTCAACGTGGCGTGGTTACGGTCTATCCAAGACCAGGACTGGCCAGGATCTTAACATCGCTGCTCTTACGGCGAAAGAATAGATCTACCAGCAGGAAACGAGGATGACCAAACTACTGGGCGTGAAGATGTGAAGACAAAGGGGTGGCATGGTGGACAACAACAGTCGTTCTCTTCTCTTTCTTTAACCGACTCAAGGGGGGTGATGGGAAGGGCATGAAGCCGGCCATGTCCACTATTCCCGTTTCCTTGCCTGACAGCCGGTCGACCTTTTCCTTGACTTTCTATGGTCATGTTGGAAAGCTTTTGTACCTACCAGAAACACTTTTCAGGTTCAAATAACATGATGAAGTGAACTTTCTTCGCTCCTGCAAATTTTCTTGAGTATCCAGTGTCTACTACCACCCTCAGGAAGCTGACTGTCTCGTTACCTCCTATTCCAGCAACGCGAAGTAAGGTAAGCAGGATGCAGCAATGACCTGCCCAGATATGGGAATCCGCCGACAGTTTCTTGGCCAACTCCCTGTAGTGCTTCCCACCCTTCCTTAGACCTCACGCGCATCGACTTAGCATGGCTCGGAAACGACGCAGTCGGCAGGTATAACAGGTAGGTTGAAAACACACGCTCACTATATTCTTTGGACATGGCCGCTACATGCAAACCTTCAATTCTTGTCAACATACATCGAAAAGACGTCACCATGAGGTACATCACATGTCCCTTTTAGTCCAAGAACTTTCACCCCTCACTCGTGCGAATGACCCGGCAAAGCCTTCATCCCTGTTATTTGCTTCAACATTAGCAATCATCCCTCGTGTTGGTAGTATGGTACGATTTCGCCCCGTAATATCTCGGCTTTTGACCAAGTCAGCACAACGAGTTCTAGTTGGCAGTGTCAAATTCCGGGAAGGCTCTTACCTCCACTTAACTCCGTCTAAGTAGTGTACATTCTTCCAGTGTCATGGGAGAAAGTCGAGGCACACTCGCATGTATGCCTGGCATCAAAATATGTCCGTAATATCAGAAAGGTAGTAAGAATGTAGAAAATGGCGTTGGGAATGCCTGAGCAAGGACATTCCAGAACAGGGACTGTCAGCGAAACCCCCAATTGAGATTGATATTTGAAAGCTTTGACAGACAAGGCTGGTCCTCAAAATGAGTATGGATCGGAGCTTATGTCTTAGTGGCCAAGCTCCTAGACTGCTGTAGCAGATGAACTCTCAACATCACCAAGCTCCTCGGAGCTACACTTCCGCTTCCGTAGCCGCCCCAAACGCTCCCCCTCATATTGCTTAGCATAGCCGAACTCGTCATTATAGCAGCCATCGTTCTCCAAGGTATCTCTTCCAAAGTAGCCGCTATCATGTGGACTGGGGCTTTCCATTGCTAGTATTTCATCAGCGGCATCGTCGGACCTCGGTGGGCTTCTCTTCCTAGGAGAGCGTGACCTGGCATTCTTCCACATCTGCCTGCACATCTCAGGACTAACCTCTTCGGTCTCCTATTCACCCTTCTCACGACTCTAGAGAAGCAGGCGCCTCGGCACAAACGTCGAGGGGAGGAACATATCGAAGACACAGGGGCTTAAAATGGTCCAGGCAACGCGGGCGAAGAGACACTCTACCGCCACAGTCGTGGGGATGGGGTGAACGGCGCGGTTATGCCAGAGGTTGGGGAGATGTCCGCTTGGTGTCGAGTTGAAGACGTGTAGAACGAGCTGCGGTGGCTTCTACTCTGCTGTGGCTTCGTCGCAACCTGCATCCGCCTCGCTGCCGTCTCCCACATTTTTTTCCCTAACCTTGGGAACAAAACAAAAATGCCTCTCGTCAAAAACGCGATGGAGATTTGCCTGTAGCGTCAGAAGGTTTGCTGGGCCGTCAATCGGGTTTCTGGAGAACAACTGCGTGGGCGAGTATTGTTGCATCTGGTTTGAAAGCCACCAGTCGTCCTCGCCGGCCGGTAGCAGATGCGCCATCTCAAGGCCGTCGCCGTAGTTGGAGAGTACGCAGCGCCGAGCCACGTCTCCTGTCATACGTGTCGCCGATGTATTTGCCGCCCATTTTTGCCACAAGGGTGGCAGATGATTATGCGGGAATCGTCAGTGTGAGAAACGCGGCACGATGGGATACGGAGGGTCCAGCGGGCTGGGAAGGTGAAAGAAGTATTGCGGCTCGCGCAGGATGCCGTTATCCGGGCGCTCCACACTCACGGCGCCGTCGCGGTCAAGTGAGAAAAACCCATCGCTCCACCGGTTACCGGCAATGAGGCCACAGGCAGCCAGCGCCGTGTCGAAGTCGATGCCGCCGAGATCGAGTGCGGGCAATGAGAGAAGCACTGCTGCGCTCCCAAGATAGCCGGGGTGGAGAAAGTCGACCTTGTGGGCTCGTTTGCAGCGGGACGCAATTGCATCTTGTGTGTTTTTGTAACGGTCTCAAGGTAGTATTTTGCAACTAGCTAGGCCACTCTACGAGTACACTGAACTTGAAGAAGAAAAGGAAAAGAGAAAGAGAAGGTTTGACAACATGAGCCTCTGATATAGGCCGAGGGTTACCGAGGTCCATGCCAGGGCTCAGCCCGTTACACTAGACACTACCGCCAGAATCTTATGGCAGGGAAACTAGAGAACTAGTGTGCAAACTACTGTGGATTTTACAGTCTCGTTTTCTTTGTAGTTGCCAGCACTTGCACCACCGGCATCACTTGCAGTTGGGAACCACAGCGCTCACAGCGAGCCACAGAGTTTGCTGTCACAGTAGCCACGACGTTTTCAACGGCCCGGACTCCTACAGCCACGGCGTTCTCACTAACTAGAATGAATTAGCTTATAGTTTTCAAGAGGGCAAGTAAAATAAGAGGGGCATGATGTCACGACCCAAAGGAACTCTGAGTCCAGGGAGTCGAGAGCCAATTCGTTGGTTGTCATCAGGAAGAGGGCCCAAGTGGCACATGTTCGCCCGACTGGATGATCAAGTCCCAATGCCAAGAAATTAATTCATTAACAGTGGGCCTCTTATTGACCAGGTGGACAAGGTCCCACTGCCAAGATATCTATTCCTTAACAATGGGCCTTTGGCTAGTTCAACAGCTTCAAATGCCGCAGTGCTAATTATTTTCAGATGATGCTGAAAATAACATGAAGAGCAAAGGGGGGTGGGGAGGGGGGGTGACACTTGTTATTGTGACACCTCATAAGCGAGTCCGAAAAGGCAAAACATTTCCCTCGACCAGAAAGAACACTGTGGCTCACTTGCGACTCACTGTGGCAGCTGTGACAGAGAACTCTGTGGCTCGCTGTGAGCGTTGTGGTTCCCAACTGCAAGTACTGGAAACCACAGAGAAGAAGATAGTGTAAAATCCACCAATAAGTGCCGTATTTCAACAACATCTACCTCGGTACCTTCCTTACCCAGTCTGACGCCATCAACGTCAGTCATAAATGACAAAGTTGCAAAACCTAGCTATGGTTCCAAGATATGTGAGGCTGAACTTTTATCAATTCAAAGGCCTTCAAAAGTCGCGACTTGTGTGTGGACTTGGATCATTGTGGTGGTTAATGTATATGGACAGGATGGGAAGGTGACAAGACAAAATTCTGATTAGGAAAAAAAGGGAGCAATTCAACTTTTACAAAAAGGAAGAAAGAGCCGAGCCAAAAATGGCTGCCATGATGATACACCATCAACGGGTAGGTTGGTAAGTCTGGCCGTAGTGAAGTTGATCAAAATAAGCATAGAAAGCAAAAAGACTTCGTCACTACACGAACCCCGGGGCTCATCAAGATCAACGTTGGCACTTACCTGTCTGTTGGGTGGGTATGGCTATGATTTTCGAGGCGTCCCTCTAAACCACTCCCCCATTCCACCCCCCCCCCCCCCCCCCTGGGCCTCCCCAGGTTGAAAGCTCTGACGATTTTGAGCCTTATATTCCCACGGGCACTACATCATGCTCCCAGTCCGACTGGCCCTAGTGCACATTGCTTTGCCCGGGTTCTGCTTATTGAAGTTGGCTTATGGAACGAGTTCCTTCCCTGTGCAGTCACTGTCATAAGTGGCGGCTCCTAGGCTAAAACATGCGTATGCTTGTAAGAATTCCTTGCCATATTGAATTTTCAATTGACGGTGCTGGTCGGTCTGTGCGACATGAAGGAATGGTCGAGGAACATCCAGGGGCAGGTGGCAGAGGCACAAGGATTCTATTCTCGTGTTACAAGATCAGATGGGCCTGGATGTTGTGGACATGATTCTGACAAAGTGCTGAACAGCACTGTCTTTTGTGACTTGTTCCGGGATGTCGGACTTGGATACGAGAAGAAGGATTTCGTAACTGTCATCTTCATCTTCTGCCGCACCATGCTGGATAGAGTGTAGGTTTGATGATACCACGGATGCATTCATTGCTCGTTTTCCAACCAGAAATCAATCTCGCGATGCCATCTCCAAGGCACACCTCCATATCAATAGCCATTATGCATGAATCATAGTTAATACCCAACAAATTGACATCGCAGTTTATGACCGAGTCAGACGATCCTCCTAAATCCTTCCCGAGGCTGAGGTTCCTCAATTTTAACCGCCCAACACATCACAAATCACGACATGCTGTCAAGGCGCCCGCATACCCCTCGCCTTGTGCTGCCGCTGGCCAGTTGCGGAACCCTCTCCGCTCTCAACTCCAGACTTGGTGTAGCCATGCCAAGCCGTGGCTTTGAAGCGCGAGGTTCTTCGTTGTCCGTCCTCTGTCCTCAAACACCTTGGCAAGATTGTGAGAGAGAATCACGATGCAACAATTCATGCTCCGAGTTAGGAAAGTAAAAATCTTGCCCATGTGTTCGCCCTGAGGCAGCCAAACGTAATATTTGGTGATTAGCTGCGCAACCTGCTCAGGTGTGAAAGTGGTTGAAGTTCGACAAACGCAATGTTGTCTAGGCAAGCATGCCCAAAGTCAGATGGAAGCGTGTCTCGAAAGCCCAGACCACATTAAAGTAACCTTACCCAGCCAAAATATCTCCACGATATCCCCTGCTCTCGTCCAAAAAGAGAGATGCCAAGACCGAATGCTGCCTGGCATCAAGGCCAGGTTTGGGTGCGATGCCCTGTCAGTCGTCACATCGTCGAAAGAGTGATCACATGAAAAGGCGTATTCGGCCTTCAGTGAAAGCTGCCTACTTCCGATATTACTGGTTCTTATTGACATTTGGACGTCCCACACATTGTACGACTAATTCAGAATATTAGGTAGCAACCTTGCATCAACTGAGTCGTGTGGCTTTTGATGGCCCACCTCAGGGTCCGTCCGCGGCGTGTGGAAACGTGGGGCGTGGGCAGAGCGGGAATAATAGACGGGAAAGAACCGCGCGGACGGACCAGGCAGCAGTTTAAAGAGATGGGTGTGTCTCCTCTGCGCAGCACAATTGCATATCGACGGATCTGATTAGACAACGATGACACGCGCTTGCAATGACGGAGTGACTTTGCTCGGTGAGCTCGGTAGGTGAAGTTGTATTGACATCTGAAATTGATGCCTGAGTCATCCGGGCTCATACCTCCGGTTCAAATTTTGTGGGGTTAGGCTTCTTAGCTAGCACTCGAGCTGTTCAAAATCGGAATCAAAGACCGCTGTCTATCCCGTCCAGAAGGTAGTACTACAAAGATGGCTATGCGGGCGCGTCTATCACGACGGTAGCATTACGAGCCCAGGTTCTCACGTTACACAGCGCAAATTAGTACAAGTGGCTTAGGGATGCTAGAACCAACAAGCAACAATACAATACGAATTCTCTTTCTAAATTATTACAAGCTGAACCACTTTCCTTTTTAAAGTTTCTGCTTCTCCGATTTGCTTAAAAACGCAAAGAGCACGAGACCTTCCAGCAAACTCGAACATGGATTGGTCCAGAATGGAAAATAACTGCTTATTGGGCTTGAACGGAATATGCAAGGGTCGTGTTTCTTCGGATTTGGGGAAGAATTACCAAAGACTCAACCCAAGCGATCCAATCCAGCCCCAACAAAAAAAAAGCTTGTTTTTTTTGTCCGCCGCCCACCGCCCGCCGCTAAACGTGAAAGAAACAAAATCACCAGGTTATTGGCCTGGTCGGCTGAATGTGGACAAACAGTACGGGGTATACTATGATAAGCACTACTAACCTTAAATCCTACCTCTTGGGAACCCGTTTATCGGACGATTGTAACCAGGAGGCGGGTTGCACAGCCACAGCCGTGGGAACAGGACGGTTGAAACGTTGTTTGGCCGTGATGGATTCAGATGAAGCATGCAAACAAATTTTGGTCTGCTTCGGACGGATTTCGGTACGCCTTGCCGAACAAGATCCGCATGAAATACTGAGTCTTTTTTTTTCTCATTGAGATGGTTGAGCAATGCTAGGCATCAAGATTTTTTCTAAAGAGCCGAAGCTACTGTTGGGACCAGATATTGGGAGGCGCAAGGCCTTGGCCTGGGTAGCTGAGCCGGGGTTTACCTCATGTTGTTCCCGATGGCCACTTATCCTGGAATCGGGATGGGGGGAAGGTATCCTTGATTGGAAAGTCGAACCAACCTGTGATCGAGCCCTGCGAGGGCTGACCAGTGGAAGACATGCAACGATGCTTGTTTTGATATCGGACGAGGCCTCCAGGTCATGCATGATGAGTAAGCATAGGCAACGTAGTACTATCAGCTCTATATCTGTCTAAACGGTGCAAAAAATGTCCGTGTAAGTCAAAACCAATCAAATCCATGGGTATCCAATTACTCCTCCGACCAATCGCCGACAAATGAAAATTGATATGCCTCCAAGTCATGTCCCTCCGTTATACCAGATGCGTGCATTAAGTGTAAGAAAGAACTCCTGCTCAAAATAAGAAATCGAAGATGTGCTCCCATCTGTTGGTAGCAGCTTGTAGTCAAGAAATTGGGAGAAAAAGCCAACTGGCATTGTTGGAGCTATGTCGCTCGAGTCACATGCCGTAGCTATAGGCATATTGTGAGGAAGTGTCGTATGCGGAAGTGGCTGCGTACGAGGAGCTCGACCCATAATCAGAAGTTGCAGTGTATGCATAGCCTGTTGGTTCAGGAGACGGGGTGTGATAGATGAGATCCTCCACAGGTTCTGTAGTTGGTGCGGTTAATTGATGATCACGTTGGAAAAACGGCAACTTTTGCCTACCCTGAAGCTCTGCCAACTCGCCCTCCTTCAAGGTTCCTTTCTTCTGATGCCGCTTCTCAAACCGAGCAATGTCCTTGGGATCGACTGGTCTCCCTCGAAGAATGAAACGTGTCTGCTTTGACGGATCTTGAGCCTCCCGCTCGCGCATGATCTGCAGCATGGCCATATACTCGGATGCCTTGATGTACTTGGTATCGAGATTCCACTTCTTTAGCTGGGTTTTGTACTGCTTCTCACTACACCAAACCAGATATGTCAGCTCAACGTATTTGGACAAGACGGATGGTGAGAATGAAATGCAAACTTACGTTGCTTTGAAGTTGTAGGTCATCTGCATTTCGGTCATGACGTCTTTTAGCTTCATGGTGTTGTAAAGATGTGCAATGATGTCTCGGTAAGGTTCCCAGTCTTCTGCTCGAGAAGGTCGAAAGGCGGATGGCTCAGCATGATGCTGGTCATGCTGGCCTTGAAGTGGCATGTGGTAGTATCCAGACATGTTGATGATGTGAAGCTATGAAAAAGCAGAAGGTGGATATCGAGCTGTAGTGATCTAGGAAGGCGGGAATAGCTGGTGTTTAAATCATTTTCAGATGGCAACCATCTTCAAGTAGTGTGTATCCATGCCCACAGTGATAAGTGAGTGGCATGCTGCGGAGCCTTGCAATATGTGCCGCCAGGCAGAACAGGGGTACCGTAGGGGGCTCAGGACCCAAGGAGATCCAAGTGTGTGCCACAGGCACTGCCGGACCCGGAGGGATTCCGGGGGAGAAGGTGTCTCGCCGACCGTACCCCATAGTTACGAACCCACTTGAAATTTCATGAGTGAGAAGGTGGAGTCACTAGACTCGCCTTGAAAGCGGGATGACTCCAGCCAGGCATAAGGTACCTACAGCGTCACTGGAATTGGCGGGTCAAGGGAGATCTCAAGCGGATTGGGTGTGCACAAGGCCCTTGCAGGTACAAGTGTCCCCCCCCTCCCCCCTGTGCGGAACTGAGTAGGGCCTAAGTGACATGACGACAAGAGAAAACAGGAGACAAAAAAAGCCAGAGGTTTTAGCTATGCTTGTCTCAAGGCAGCATCGTGGCTTGGCGCAGCGTTGAGAGCATCTTGGAGACTTGGACGTTGCCAGTAACGGAGGTGTGGTGTTTTTTTTTTTTTTTCCTTTTTGCCTCTTCGGCGACCTCTTTATCGAACGATTGAGTCCATGACGACCGATGGCTCTCTTCCCCTAGTGTATCCCCACCGATCTCCCAGGCGGATTTGAAGTTTGATTCGCGCACTCGGCTCTGGTCGTTCACTGAAGGATTCGGAAAGCCAATGTGGTGGTATCAACTGGCCGTGCTTGGTCAGCTCCATGTGTTCATCTCGGCGTAGATTTTCAACATGCCGCCATGGCTCAGTCGGACAGGGACAGCTCTGATGTCGTTGCATCGCTGGGTCGTGGACCTGCAGGGGCGCTACCCACGCTTGTCCCAATTGGATGCGTGGCGTCTGTCTGCAGCGGAGGATTGCAGCAGCTGCGGATGGTCGAAGAGGCCCGAAAACGTGGTTGACAGACTTGGAGGATGGATGAATCAAGATGAGATGTGGTTTTTTTTTCGAACCGTTGAATACAGGGGCATGAGGGCCTGATACGGGGTATTGCCTGAGGATGCCTGGCGCATTTTGGACTACGCAAACGCTAGCGAAATTTCCGGCAGGCACGCCAGGCACGCCAGGCACCAAAAGTCGCGAGCTGTCTTCAAAACCCACGTCGACCACGATGACACATACAGCACCCGTCGTGGTGATGGACGAGTCAACACATCACAGGATCACTCCGGTGTCCCGGTGAGAGTCTCCATGCAGCATTCGGTCTGTCGGTACATCTCAACCGTGGCCTCAACTCAAGCGGCCCCCTGCGGCACAGCCAACAACCGCCATCCTCGCAATTGGAAATACAGTACCACTCAGCCCTATTACCGCATCAATGGATTCAACGTTGGTTTCTTGTTGAGTTGCAGGGGATTTGTGTTGTCTTTGTTTGTTTTGTTCATCACCATCAAAGGATTGTGGCAAGGCCACAGGAACGCCCGCTGAGCCTGTGATATCACCTTCTGGTCTTTCTAAGCATGTATTACTTCGAGTTCATTTGATTACCTATCATACTTCGTTGTAAGTTTTAAGCTTGACAGATGAACGATCAGAAGCACATACTGATGGTTTCCTAGTCTTCTTTAAGCTCAAGCTTCCGCCACAGAAGACGTCACATGCGCGGCCCTTTTGCCAACCACACTTACCGGTACACCAAAGATTCTCCGGGTCTGAGTACATGGTTGAACAGCCTGGGAAGGACTTTAGAGTAGCTTACCGACAGTATCACGTACTATTAAGTCAATGGCTCGTCCAGATAATTTTGGAAGAGGCCTGGGAGTCGTTCAAGCACTTGCTCTCTACTAGGGCTCTGGCTGCGGCAACATGCGCTATCTCACTTTTTCCTTCTCAACCACAATTGGCACAGTCTGCAACACACCGAGTGTCGTGCTTAACTGAAGCCCGTTAGGAACCATACAGTATATTTGAAATTTCAGCTTTGAGCCTTTACCTCTAAACTAACGGCAAGTCTAACCCTCGAGCGTAGGAACGACAGGTGCTTCCAGCTACAGAGATCCACCCCAAGTTTGTTCCAGCTTGTTACAAGGCCACGAATACACTTTAGGCATCAACATTGTGACTTGATGCTCCCCAACTGCCAAGACCACAGTATGACGTTTTAGCTATCGTTGACGTATACACTGATAGCCGCTGGCGACGAACATACCTTTGGTACCCAACCACTACCAAGCCTTATGGGTGTTATCATGTTTTCATCGCACTTCACTGCGGCGCTGCTGATTCCGAGGTATTCAACTCTAAACCAACAACCTCTTAGCGGGATAGTCGGGTTAGGATCAAACCGTACAGAGATCATCTTCGACGAATCAAGAAGTGTATTTCCGCGAGCAATCGTCAGGCTACCTCACATTACACGCGTCTGCGACCATTTTGCCATTACCGTAGCTCCCACCGCCGTCCTCATACAACATTGCCTATGCATCCACCGAGCCGCCTGCATGCCGTTGGATACCGTATGCTACTTTGCATCTCTAGTCCCAGTATATCTCCAAGACTCCCTTTGCCGAGACCCCGATGACCTTCGGCCTTTGTGCAGCTCGAAAACGTCTGAGCTGCCCATGCCTGGGATGGGGGAAGCCCCCGATAAGCCGAAGCACACTCCGGTGACGACTCATCATTGGTGCTGTCTCCGTGGCCAGAAACCATTCACACTCATCATAATGTCGCCCGGTATTATTAGATGGCGACTAAGCAGAGTCCTTTTGTTCAGCATGAGACAGTACCCAATCCAGCACACCGGTAGCTTAAGCCCGATGCCGAGGATCCCTTTGTCTTTAACCCCGTCCTGGTTTACTGCGAAACCGCTTACTTGTCGCATACAGGCCCCGGGACACTATGAAGTTAGGAGCAGATATCACGATGTCCGGCAGATGTGCTGTTGGGCGAGCACGGGAGTAGGAGGGCGCAGACACGCTATGCTCGAAACAGACAAAACGAAGGTGGCTTTGCACTCTGCGCGTCCCCACTTCCCACTCGACTATCACCATTTTCATCGGGCACTAATCGACTTTTAGCTTGACGTTTCCTGATAATTCTCGCCGGCCAAGCTATAAGGTTGTTGCCAGATTGACAAACGAGAGAGGGACCCCGCCTTGCGACTCGCTGTTATCACGTCTTAGCACGCCGTATTTCGCATTGTTACTGGTCTACATGCAAGGTACGAGGATAGGGTGTCTGATTTTTTATCTGGAAGGTCTTGGTAGTGCTTCTCAATGAAACATTGCTTTCCGCTCCCGAACATCACTCCCCACAAAACACACAAGTACCCTGCGTCGCGCATATGTGCTTGGACCCAACCACCTAATGCGGCAGGCTTGTCGTGGCGGTTTTTATCTATCGCGGCAGGAATCCATCCCGCCGTGCCCACTCTGCAAGGTTCTGCGTGTGCTAGGCCATGCCCAAGTAGTGGTTCATGTTTCTTGTTTTTTCGGCAGAGACAATGCGGGGAGTGGACCATCAACGCCTTCCAGGGCGAATGGACAGGGCCCTGAATCCATCTGAAGATGTTTGCAAGCTGACTGATCAGATTAGGTTTTTCATCTAGCATATTCTGTTTCGAGATCAACAACCTTGATCGGCGGTGAAGTCATACCCAACCACATATTCAAGCTGAATATGCTACTCCGACGTATTTTCCTCTCACCTTTTTCCCTATGCGCCTAAACCGTATACTTTGAAGCCCACAGACTGATATTCATTCTCTACCTGGTTGGTGAGCCAAGCATTATGTCGAACATCATCTCATCCCGTCCAAAATCATCCTCCTGTCCGGTACAGTGATGCAATTCTCACGCCAAACGCGGAGAAACATCCACTCACCGGGTAAACTACCCAAACAGAGAAGTAGGCATGCTAAACTGAGAAAGCTAGACAAAACGGAATACTCCTTAACAAACAGGCATTAGTACCACAATCATCCAATGCTATACATAATGCCAAGACATGAAAACCACCACTATGATCATGCAGTACATACGAGTACGCCAGAAACTTTGTGTATACAACCCTGTTGACTCGTGGCAGTCTGCCTTGCCCTTTCCAAGCGAGTCATCTCATTTTACTTTAAGCTAAAGAAACCAATGGTGTGTCGTTGATGTTTGCTCGCTAGTGGTCCCAGCCCCCAACACCCGCTGGCTCAGCCACACCGTCTGGAACAAATGAAGAAGCACGCTACTGCAACCTTGACAGGATCGAAACATCCGAAGAAAATAACCTCCCGTGTTTCGCCTCTCTTCAAATGGCTTGCCGAACAAAAGCACCAGACGCGTTGCTCAATAAAGTCATATTGTTCGATATGGCGTTGTGTAACATAGTTATGTGAAGTGGAAAAGAGAGGACACAAAAACCGATTAGCAAGCAAGTAAGTAGGGTCCTTGCAGAAAGAAATCATACAAGGATTTCGCATCTTATCCAGCGGCAGTTTTGGTTACACAAACTATGAGCCCCAGTCCGATCTCCGTTTCGTACAAATCTCGTACGGATTTAAGTACTTGCCTCATCAAGTAGACCGAGTCAAGCTTGTTCAAGGATGATCAAGACGCGATATCACCGCAGGCTTCTTCCATCTTCGTATAACAAACACTTGACTCTTTAGCCCAGCTTGTCTTGTAGCCCCAAAGATACTTTGATGATTGACCCAAGATCTTTGACTTCTTGGTAAAGCCTGTGAAGATCATCCACTCATCGTGACTCTGCCTGGCATTAAATGACGGTTGGTCCATCGGCTTGAATATCACTTAGACAGAACCAAAATATATCGACCAATCCGAACCCCGGTAAGAGCGCACTTTGATATGCAATACCTCTCAAGGCTGTATGAAAACCGGAGAGAATACCTGGGTCTGAATTCGCTCTCGATCAGTTGCTCTTCTATAGGACAAGATCAATCATCGTTCGCAAATGGGAGGAAGCTCAGAAGACTGCCCATGTTTTGAGTCAACCCCCGAGCTCGACAACTGTATGCGGACAAGCAGGAGAGAGAATCAGGCAACCCAAACGCCATACAATGGGGGTGGCCTTTACATCATATCATACGTTTGCCCCGCGCCTCTCCTCGGACACCTCAGGGCAAAGAGCCACGAACCATTAACCCCAAATCCCTCACAGCTAGCTAGGTAGGTACCGTTCCGATTATGGAGGAGAAAGAGTTAAACTTTGTGTAGAATGGCTAACTTGTTGACGATTTACTGAAGGAGACGATTAAATGGCATCTAAATACGATAGGTGGAACGTAAACAGTGGATTATGTGTGCAGGGTCCGATCTCCAATGACCTCAGTTATCGCTATATATTCCGCATGCGCTCAGGTTCCGAGCCCTAAACGCACTCGGGTCCCCTATGGATTCGGGCATGGGGATCCCGAGATGCTCAAGGGTGATTCGGTAAGGGATTGATGATAAGTTGCCTGTTCCCACCATGCTGGCTTTGGGATCTTGGGGATCGAGTTGATAGACTAGGTAGATGTTCAGTAACTTTGAGTCAACCGCTGATTTTATGATTCAGGATAGTTTTCTCTTTATTTCCTTGCTTCCGAACCCGGGAAGAACGGAACAAATGTACTTGCTTTCTCGAGAGCCCTCTATGAACGGTGTAGATTGAAAGGACACATCCGGGTTCGCCGGTTCTCGAGCCCGTTGTACTGATGCAGTCGATTTACTCGATCAAGAGACGGTCACAAAGAGAGGGCCCAAGGCAGGATGTAATAGGCCTGTACATAATACTAAGCAACCTAGATTACATTGTTATACTTTATTACACTTGAATACCGACATGCAGCATCGATTACTTTATCCAGAACCGTGACAGTGTCAGACATTCAAGCATCAGTCCATTCCACAGACCGGCACACACATCCCAGCCAGTTTTAGCTCGACACTCTTGACGATCCACCGTCGCTTCAATTCCAGAAGCCCATGGTGTCTCCAGAGTCTTTTAGCTGCTGTTATCGAATTTTATCACCTGATGAAGGGGTGTGAGAAGGCCAGTAGCATCAGAGATTGAACTTCTCCAAGACATAAGCAGTGTTGGTGTAAATCACCGGTCATAATCATGGAAGAACGCCTCAAGGGGTGATATACAAGCACGATGCACACACCAAGTTGGTTCACCACAACCGCAGTCGCTTTGCCTGATAGTATTACACAACGACCGGCTTCCGCCATTTCTTCTATGATACCGCGGCACATGTAACTCTATGATGCGCTCCCAACCACCCAGTGTCATTGCCATTGCCGCCTAATCCCCTTCCACGCTTGAACACAAAACCAAACCATAAAGAAGCAAGATTACGCGTAAAAGTTGACCGTCTGAGAATGAAGGGTTAGCACTAGGGTCAGAGATATCAGGGCCAAATGATAAGGGGGCACTCACATCTTTCTTCTTGGACTGTACTTCAGCAATGGCATCAACATAATGCTCATGGCCAATCTTGTTCTTCCCCATCCGCAGGGCAATCATGCCAGCCTCGACACAGACAGCCTTGAGCATAGCACCACCAAACTCGTCTGTGCTGCGCGCCAGCTCGCCCCAGTTGACATTCCCATCAACCTTCATCTTGCGGGAGTGGATCTTGAGAATCTGAGCACGAGCCTCCTCGTTAGGATAGGGGAACTCAATCTTGCGATCGAGACGGCCGGAACGCAGCAGAGCAGGATCGAGGACGTCCACTCTGTTTGTGGCGGCAATGACCTTGATGCGGTCGTCTGAGGCGAAACCATCCAACTGGTTGAGAAGCTCCAACATGGTTCGCTGGACTTCACGGTCACCGCTCTTCTCGCTGTCGAAACGCTTGGTACCAATGGCATCCAACTCGTCGATGAAGATGATCGCGGGGGCCTTCTCCTTTGCCAAGGCGAAGCAGTCTCTCACAAGCTTGGCACCATCACCAATGAACATTTGTACCAACTGTGGGCCGGCGAGCTTCAGGAAAGTGGCATCAGTCTGTGCGGCGCATGCTCTAGCCAAAAGCGTCTTGCCAGTACCGGGAGGACCGTACATCAAGCATCCTGAGTGGAAGGTCAGTACACACGAGCCAACATCCACAAGACACAATTAAACATACCCTTTGGAGCCTTGATACCAATCTTCTTAAACCTTTCCGCCTCCTTCATGGGCCAGACAATAGCCTCAATGATCTCGTCGATTTGCTTGTCCAGACCACCAACATCGCTGTACTTCTCTGTTGGCTTCTCATCAACCTCCATCGCCTTAACTCTGCTATCATATTCGGCCGGCAGAGTGTCCAGAATGAGATATGAGTCCTTATTCACACCGATAAGATCGGCAGGCTGGAGCTTCTCCGGGTCGACAAGACCGATGAGGGGCAAAAAGATCGTCTGCCTAGTCGATGTCTTGATCACAGCAGACTTGCCAACGCGGGTAGCATCCAAGTCAATGTTGGCGCCTTCTTCAGATGATTCGGCGGTAGGATCGAGGTCTAAGAGCTCAACAACATTTCCAACGAGGTAAGGCAGTTGTCTGTAGCGTAAGAGGTGTTAGCAGAGCAACGAAGGGCGAGGGCCTCGTCCATCGCAGTCCTTACCTGTTGTTATCAATCTTCTCCTTGTTCTCCTTGATCTTCTCCAACATAGTTTGTTTCTCGTGTGTTAACCGCTGGTACTCACTTCTCATGATTCTGGCGTCATTATCGAGAAGTCGGCGGCGAGTGTTGATGTCCTCTGTGCTGAGAGCCAGAATCTCCTCATCCAGCACATCCTCCTCGGGCTCGGCGTCCTTCATCTCCGCATCGGCGCCCCCTTGTCTCTTCTCCTTGTCGTCCTTCTTGTCGTCCTTCTTCTTGTCGTCATCGCCGTGGCGGGTCAGACCTGCAAGGTCCTCGAGAGTAGACATGGCGCTGGAGAACGGCTGAGGTGGGGTGTCGATGGGAATGCGGATGAAATACTGAGATTTGAAGTTCGAATGAATGTGCGACAGAAATTTCTGGTCTCTTCGTCAAGCTCCGAGTCTGGGGAAGCTTCGTTGTCTCGGTGGTGATGGGGATGTTGTTTGGTGATTGGAAATGGTTGTGGAAGCACAGAGCTCATTCGAATGGCCCCAGGAGCTGGGCTGCAGCAGGCAAAAGCGCGACGTAACCAGCAAGGCGGCGGGACCCACTTTACCAAAAGACCAACCACAGCCCGAGGATCGCTGACTAACACCAGGTTCCAGGGAGTATGTAAGGCTGAGCTATCGCACTCGGTCTCACTTGACAATAACGAGTCTTTGATGCAGCAGATGAAAAAGATGCGTCTGCATGGAAAATTGATTGTATTCTTGCATGTGGCCGGAAGGGTGAGAAGTACATCCATCATCTGCAAGTCTTCCCAATTCTATACGCCTGATATGGCAACCTGAATAACACCCTTTTGTAGCCATAAATCGCTGAAAACAGATACCGCCCAAACATAAGACATAAACAGCCCAATAAAAGAATGAGCATCATACAAGCAATAAGCGGCAACGCTCCCAAAACTCCAGAGTAGCGCCATATTAAACTCCATGCCCCCGCCCTCTGGTACTGCCCACTTGTGTCGTTTCCCTGCCCTCCTCATCACACTTCCATACCCCCATCACTCATCGTCCAGAATTCTGCTCGCTATCCGTCCAACAATTGGCACCTCGTACCTACTTCAAAGTCAGCCTTCAAACCTCTCACTCTCACAGACAGAAAATTACCAACCTGTCCAACGTATCCGCATCCCGATACGCGTTGAACACCAGCCACCCAATCAACACCAAATCCCCCAAGAATATCACCCAGCTCAAGAAACTCGACCAGCTAAACAGCAAATGCAGCACAAACAACCCCGTAAAAAGCAAGCTCGACTGCCACGCATGGAACCTCACATAATCGCTCTTCCTCTCCAAAATCAACAACAATATCCCCCCCACCGGCGGAAACGCCAAATACGCCAAACAAGCCTCGTAGTCTAGCCTCAGCCCCAGACTCGTGTCAAACTCGGACACCATTCCCTCCCTTGCGCCCAGACTGCTAAAGTAATCCCCCATCCCTCCCCCCGTTACCCCATTACCACTGTCATTCTGGTAAGAATCCCCACTCGTCCACACGTTACTCGCCAGCGGAGACTGATACCTCCCAACACTATCCCCACTCCACGCCCGCTGTGGCTGCGGGTGTTGGAGTGGCGGGGGTGAGTTCGCTGGTGGTCGGTGTTGATAGTTGGAGGGAGAGAAGGCGCCTCGGCGAGTGGTGTCGAGGGAGGTGCGCGGGGAACCGCCGGCGGTGGTGCTGTTGGAGGGGGAGCGGGTGTGCTCTGGTGGGGAGGATTGGTAGGGTGCGAAGTCCATCGTTGTGGCTGTCGTTTAATAGCTATGCGCCGGGCCGGACAACAAGGGAACTACTGTCTAGCTTGTTGATCTCTGAAGCTTGTAAAAACACACCAAATAGCACCAGCGAGCCTGTTGAAGGTCGGTGTATGCAGCGGTGGTTAGTTTAATATCGGGATGTGTGCCCTGTTGCGGTGTTGCGGGGGAGACCGCCGAGGACGAAGCGGGATGGTGGGTTGCGAACGAGGGGTGTAAGCTGGGTGGGCCTTGGAGAGAGCTTAGCAAGCTTGACACAAGGTCGTCATGGTCTAGATTCGGATGGTTGATTTCTTGGTTGCAGTTGTTGAAATCTTCAGTAGCTGGCCGAGGGAGACGTACCCCGTGATATGAAGTTTGAAATGTCGATCGAGATCACCCTCGCACCATAAGGACTTGGTGTTGCGTTGCTGAGCCGCATTGAGCTGGGGAGGGATGACGCGCGCGCGCAAGGAAACCATCCCGTTTAGCCGACCGGGGTAGCCAGCTGCAGGGACGGCATGTTAGTGGGGCAGAACTCGCTGACACCTGAAAGACATCTCCAACAAATGATGTTTAACTTTGTTTACATTGATCTTTACAGTAAGTTTTACAGCTCCAGATCTCGCATATACTGCAATGCAAGATCATGGGTAATGACAACAGCACGCTCCCCCACGCGTGCCAAAACATGAAATGTGACAAACACGAGCTCGAGCTCTTCCACTCGTTGCCCAGCTTCATGCTTAAGCTTAAGCATCGGCCTTCTTCTCGGCCTCCTTTCCGCCGTTTTGCTCTTCCTCCAACACACTCCTCCGGCTCTCCATTGTGAGCCAGAGAGCCTTGCCCGCACCCTCGAGCGTCGAGGTCAGACCCATACCCGCGCTCTGGAGCATGTGCACAAGCTGGGCACGCAGACCATCCAAGCCATTCTCGATGCCACCAACCCACTTCACTCCGTCCATATCAAACGCCTTGTCCTCGATCCGGGCACCAATGAGCAACAGCTTCTGCAGACCACTCTGTGTGACGGCTTCATAGTAACCCGGGTTCTTCTTCCTTGTCGGCGCTGGGAACTCTGGAGGGCTGGGGCAGAGAATGCTGAGAGCCGCGGCAAGATGTTGAGGCGACACGGCTGGGAGAGTGAAAGCTGCTACGGGACCGACCATAAGAGGCGAGAGCTGAGCGTATGTAGATGTTTCTGGAATCTTGGTCTCGCCCATAGTGACACCCCTGACGGCCTTCCAGGCCGCCTTGGAAAGATCGTGGTTGTAAGTCACCTTCACCCTCTTGCCGGTAGCAGTTGGGGCGGAAGTGGGCTGGACTTTGGAGGGATCGTAGAACTCCACGAGCTTCAGGGCGACATCGAAGATGCTTGTCCTCAGGACCTGGAGCTGGGCCTTAGAGGCAAGGTCGACAGACTCTGCTCCCGTAGCTGGTACGGCAGAGATGGCTGCCTTAAGCTCTCGTCTGACAGCAATCCATTCTTCGGCGGTAAGGTTATTGTGTTGGAACAGGAGGACCAAAGGAGTGGAACGGAGGAGGGAGGTATATGTTCGGAGCAACTGGGCCTTTCGAGTCTCGCCAGGGCGGGCCGTGGGAGGTTTTGTGGGAGGGACATAGTCGTCAGGGAGGCTCAGACCTCTAGCAGCTACCGTCGCGTATTGTCTCGCGGCCGAGGTTACGGCTGGTGTTGATGGGCGAAGGAGAGCGGCTGATGGTCGGGAGGGTTTGACAGCAGCCGTCAGGCCGCGAGCCGACGCCGTGCATCGTAGTCTTGGTGGCATCGTGTCTGCTTCTCTGTGTCAGCCTGGTGTCTATGCGCACAGTGGTGCAATATACCGACCTGGTCTAGCAAATGGCCTCCCTCTCGTTCAATCACCTCTACGGCTTTCTATCCGGCAACCCAGAAATTTTGGCGGCGCCAATTGAACGGCAGAGTGGTCCAAGCTTCCTTCTATTCAGACCCCATAGCGGCTCACCGCCCACTTTCTGCCAAAACTGACAGGCTTCACACCCCTGTAACGTCCCCCGCTGCAACTCGGTCATCGAGGGGCCGTCGCCGGAAGCTGTGCGGGACAAAGCATTCAAACCTGTAAGCAGCTCCTCCTGGCAATGTTTCCTTTCAAGATGACTCAACTTTCTCACTTTCATTTTCTGGCAATTGGGATACAGAGCTCGCTCCTAGAAAGCTGGCATTCTCCAATCAAATAGAAACAGTTTCAGTTCAAGTCACTTTCCAGTGTTCGAGACCAATCCCACGAGCAGACGACCTCTAGCCCGCTGCCCACCATGTCGTCGCAAACAGCCCCGGCCGAGCTCCCCCCAATCGATATCAAAGCGCTCCTCTCCAGACTCTGGCCAGTTGGTCACCCAGACAGCGTCTCACCCGACGAGATCGCCAATGCCATCTCCTACTTCTTCACCAACCAAGTCTCCGATGTCCAGGCCGGCGCCCTCCTCATGTGCCTGCACTTCACCGGCCTCGACCGCCAAGCAGAAGTGCTCTCGAAGACGGCGCAAGCCATGTTGAAGTCCGCCGCCAAAATCGACGTCTCCCAGCTTCGAGAAGTGATCGACAAGAGGCGTCGACCAGAAGGAGACTACCATGGAGGCCTTGTACATACCCCTGCCCATCTGTTCCAATCTTCCGCCCCCTTTCAAGTACTAACTCCCCCTTGTATAGGTCGACATAGTCGGCACAGGCGGCGACTCTCACAACACCTTCAACATCTCCACCACCTCCTCCATCCTCGCCTCCTCCCTCCTCCTCATCGCCAAGCACGGCAACAAAGCCTCCACCTCCAAATCCGGCTCCGCCGACCTCCTCAACTGCATGTCCCCCCTCCCCCCGCGCATCTCCCGCATCCGCCCCGACACCATCTCCTCCCTCTACGCCTCCTCCAACTACGGCTTCCTGTTCGCCCCAGTCTTCCACCCAGGCATGAAATACGTCGCCCCCATCCGCCGCCAGCTCCCCTGGAGAACAATCTTCAACCTTGTCGGCCCACTTGCCAACCCAACCGATATCTCCTCCCCGTCTCTGCTCGAAGCAAGAATGATTGGCGTAGCAAGAAAGGACATTGGTCCAGTCTTTGCCTCTGCCTTGGTTATGGCCGGAGCGAAAAAGGCTATGGTGGTTTGTGGAGATGAAGAACTGGATGAAATCAGCTGTGCGGGGGAGACGCTCTGCTGGAGGATTACAGACGGGAAGACGGAGCACTTCCGACTTCACCCAAGGGATTTTGGTTTGCCGGCGCACCCGCTGTCTGAGGTATCTCCGGGGAAGGAACCAACGGAGAATGCAGCGATTTTGACAAGGATCCTAAACGGGGAGGTACCTGACGATGATCCCATCTTGCATTTTGTGCTGATCAACACTGCTGCATTGTTTGTGGTAGCGGCCATCACAGAGGCGGATACGAGTGATATGGGCCATGGCGACGATGGCAAGGTGATCACTGAAAGAGGCCCAGGGGGTGGGAGATGGAAGGAGGGTGTGAGGAGGGCGAGGTGGGCGATCAAGAGCGGGGAAGCGGCGAGGCAGTGGGCGAGGTTTGTCGAGGTTACAAACTCATTCAGCGACGAGTGATTTTGTCTTCCATGTAATTCGGATATCACAGAAAGAGGAAGAAAAGGGGAGGGTTGAATACCAAGAGCCGGATATCTGGTATATGAATCAATGCTCAGCCCGAGATGACGTTTTACGAAACGAGTTTCACAAAAGAAATGGTGACTGGGGATGGAAGTGATGATACATTCGGATATATCCTTGATCTAGCTGAAAACGACTGCTTGAATCTTCCTGGACACTACTTCTGGCTTTGACCTTGTTTTTCTTTTCTGTAGGAATAGATCTTCCCCAAGGAATAACCACCTGCGTCCAGAAGCTCAAAAGATGCTAGAAGAAATAAGCTCCAACTTTTCCCCCACCCCTCTCACGACTAATGCCTACAGCTTAGCAGAACCACCCCCATAATTCAATCCCCCAGGCTGTACCTTCCCATGAGCACACCCCCTCGGAACATCCCTCATCCCCCTCCCATGCTTCCACCTGTGCCAATTCCTGTCCTTTGGCCTCCTCTCACCATCCGGACCACCAACAACAGCATCCCTCCGCGACAAAGGCTCCTCAACATCCTATCTAGAAAGCACTCCCCGCACGATACCCTTCAAGCTCGGCCTGGCCTCCAGCAAAATATCATGGATCCCCGTTTCGTTTCCACTTCCCTTTTCCAGCCACCTCAGCAACAAATCATTCGCCTCCTTGGGCTTAATATTATTGTCCCTCGTCCCAACAGTAATGTGCGCAACCCTATTGGTGCACTCCCACTTCGGCTTGCTCTGCTCAGTCCCATCCGCTCCCCTAACAGCGATCACATCCTCCTGGCCAGGCACCAGCCTCACCACAATCGCCATCACCCGATCGTCAAACACCACCCTCTCTAACTGCACCTCCATCTCCCCCAACCGCCCATCATCATGAATTTGCCCGTCCGCCTCATGGATAGAAACATACCTCTCCCACAACTCCTTGTTTTCTCTGGCCCCGGCGCGGTGCATAAGCGTAACGTGAAACTTGGCCTGGATCCTCCGTTGGCCCTGGAGCATCTTGTAGAATCTCGCCTGTTCGTTACCCACCGAGACAAACGCCTTGTCCAGGGCATCCAGCACGTCCTTGGTTGTGACGTCCACACTCATGTACTCAAGCGGCTTCTTCTTGATCTGCCTGCCGGTAACAGGGTTGATCTGCTGGTGGGGCTTCTTGTTCTTGTTGTTTGACTTATCAGGAATGTTATATCTCAGGTCGGGAGTGTAACCCTCCAATGCAGCCTTAATGGCCTCGTCCATGGCCTCGGCAGATGGCACCTCGGTGATAAATTTGGGGTAGAGGCGGTGAAGCTCCTTGATGACGGTCTCGAGGTTGGCTCTGCTTCCGGCGGTAGGATCGAGGTCAATCACTGCGTCGAATCCAGCATCTGGCTCCTTTTCCGGGTCGCAGGGCTCAAAACGGTGGAGGAAGCCCTCCATGATGCCGACTACTTTGCCCATATCTGTGGCAGCCTGGATGGTCTGGTGGTTGTCGCCACGTGCGAGGACGCGGTCCTGAGTGATCTTCCGGATGGTTTCGACATCGTTGTGGACAAAGTGTAGAGCCACCAGTCTGGCGTTGCTGTGCTGGAGCTTGACGTCTGTGATCAATTGTTTGCGCTCGTGCTTCTGCGCATTATTGCGGTCGGCAAAGACGGCAGGGTACTCCTCAAGCTCGTCCAGAAGGGCCTTGGTGAAGCGAGGCGGACGCTTCGGGCCGGTGATGTTGTCATTCTGGATATGGCCCCAGCCGAACAGCTTCGTCAGGGCAAGTCCGATGGTTGTCTTGCCACAGCCAATAGTGGCGATCGGGACAACAATGACATCTCGTGTCACCTCAGTGGCGCCTCCATTTCCGTAAAGCTCCTCAAAGTTGGCAGCATCAGATCCCTTCATCTGTTTGAACTCAAGGAAGTCGTTCCGAAGCTTGATGATACCGTGGTTCTGCTGGTAGAGTCTGCCCAAGTTCCGATCCGCGGCCAACCTCTTGCGGGCATACATAAGATACTCCTCGGTGATCTTGACGTGTTTCTTGATCCTTGGCTGCTTCCCCGAGATCAGAGACTTGGTGCACTCTCGCCACTGTCGGTACATCAGGTACGGCTCCTCGAACTTGTACTTGAAGAACCAGTCCTGGTAAGGGAGCTTGGCTGGATCGTGGGTCATCTTGCAGCGAATAACGAAGCCTTCCACATCACGCCCATCATGTGCTCCCGTCTCAGCGACCTCTTCGAGGAAAGCCTTGACCTGCTTGATGTCGTCAATCATGATGAGGCCCGTCTTGACAAAGCCCCAGTCCTCGGCGAACTTCTGAACGAGCTGCGAAGGATAAGTGAAGAACTCTGGGAGATTGAGGTTGATGCCGTGAAGATACAAGCCAGCCTTGTCTGGCCCATAAGCCAAGATATGCTCCTCAAAGTTGTCATCACACAGCTCAGCAACAGCAGTTGCATTTCTTTTTCTCAGCTCCCAAGCCAGATCCTCCTTGGTCTTTCCAATGCGTTGAAGCTGCCTCTCAATGTGCTTCTCACCAACGCTGGCGTGACTGTGCTCAGCATCCTGTCGGTCTCCAGTCGAGTGTTTGCTGCAAACGAGAAGTGTGCCATCCGCAAGGCCGCTGATGAAGATGATGCAGCCATTCTCCTTCAAGGTGAGCTCATAAGGGCCCTGTGTTCTGGTCAAAATATTGTCCCAGTTTGTCTCGTTTACCTCACCGCAGTTGAAGAACTTGTCGTAACCGCGAATAACAATTTCTGGGGTGCCGTCTTGTCGTTTGGAGGTGAAGAGGCCGCGAGCATAGGTTGGGAGATCTCTTCGCTTGTAATCCCATTCCTGGAATCTCCACGAGTCTACCGTCGCACCGGTTGGCGAGGCGGCAATGGCGTACTTTGTCTTCTTGACGCTGAACCCGCTTCTTCCTTTGCCCTTTTTGGCTCCTTCATCAAGGCCGCGCAGGAGGCCAGATATCTGCTGGGGATCTTGACTGATGTATGGCACTTTCATGCCCACGGCATCTTTGGCGTAGTCGGTCGAGGCCTTGTATTTCAGCGAAAGCGGGTTATCTACCATGTCGGTCATGTTGGCTGTTTTGTTTGGTGGTGTGCGTTTTTGAGCTGCAGCGTGAGCGTTCTGGAATGAGGGGCGAAGAAAGTTTTGGTGGATACGACGACCAGAAGGGTGTCCTAGTCTTTGATAGCTGGGACAGTTGGAAGAGTTGAGAAGATTTGTAGAGAAATATGCCGGGCCTTTTGGTTTCAGGTGATGTAAAGTCAAATGTAAAGATTGATGATGTTGGAAGGCGGTCTTTTGGGGCACTTTTATTTTCCACGAAGGCCTCATAAAGGAAGGAGGGACCAAGAGGCAGTCACGCAGCCCACCTCACAAATCGGCCCAATGAGTTGACGACCCAGCACCCTGGGCAGCACAAAAGCAGTATCCCGATGGCGGTGACCCCTGAATTGAAAATGCTGCTTCCAACAGCACGCCAAACATGCGTCAAAGAGTCCCTGCCGCGTCAAGTAGTTTTTCGGCATAAGAGTCACACCTTAGATTGGCGCCGTTGGTGAGGACGGCGGGCGGTGCTTCTTTTCAAGGATACAGCCAACCACTGCGAGGCCTCACTTCTGGGTGACGTTGGCGCTGACTTGATGACTTGTGTAAGGAAGGTTTCGGCTCGAACATAATGTTAATTATTTCTATTTCACAACCCATTGGTCTGAAAACTCGGAGCCATCTATACACATAATGGTGAAGATCATGACGCTGTCATCTAGCTCTCTTCGCTATTGGTCCCATACCTGCCCGAGTCTACGGCCTCAAAAATCGGGCCCAATAGCCGCCGACTCCCGATTAGAGGCGCTAAGCCTCCGGCATTTTCAGTGGGGTCACGTTCTGTGTCAAACCGTTTTTAAGCATGGCATCCCTACCTGTACCCCGCGCCCTGTGAACCCCACCAAAATTTTGTCGACGGCACTGCCCCTCCAACCCTCAGATCAAATCAAACTTCAAACAGATTATTGATTTTCACATTGCCCCAGAAAGAGACCCCCGGAGCCATCTGTTCAATTCATCAACTGCAGTACACTATCATCCACCATGTCACCAAACCCCTATCTCCTCGCCGCCGACAACCCGCAGGCTCTTCTCGAGCTCCTCCGCGAGAACCCCTCCATAGCCACCAGCCAGGACGAGCACGGATACTCCCTCGTACACGCCGCCGCCAGCTACAATCACTTTGACCTCCTCCGAAGCTTGATCAACGAATTCAACGTCCCAGTCGACATCAAAGACGAAGACGGCGAAACCGCATTGTTTGTGGTCGAGACCGTCGAGGCCGCTCGCATTCTGATCGAAGAACTGAAGCTCGAAACCAAAATCACAAACGACGAAGGCCAGACTGCCAGAGAGAAGCTCGAGGCGGAAGAAGAGTTCCCAGAGGTGGCCGAGTATCTTGCTGGCTTGGAGGGAGGTGCTTCAAGCGCCAACGGAACTGTTAATGGCACAGGTCTGCCTCCTGCTCCTCAAGGGCTGAAGGTTACAGTGGGTACTATGGACGAGGCCGAGGCCAGCGAGCAACAACCAGACCCCGAGTTCCGGAGAAGAATAGAAGAGTTGGCTGCAAGAGATGACATCCACACTCCTGAGGGCCAGGCAGCTTTGCGCCAGCTGGTGCAGGAGGCTATTGGTGGAGAAGGCCTGGCCGAGGAGAGGAGTGTCCGACCGAGGCAGGACTAATTGATACCCGAATTTCGTCTTCATTCATGACTTTTGATCTCCCACAGGAGATACTCGCCCGACGAGTTTGGTGGTCGGAGGAAGGTGCACTCAGTATTGTCCCCAGCAAGCCCTTTTGAGAAGGTGGTGGTGCTGAAGGAAAACCATGTTTTGGAAGGGAGTGCTATTATGAGATCAATCATGGTCTGACGGGTCCAAGATGGAGAGAAGAAGCCTCGCCAACCGATTTTGCAGAGTCTTCCGGGCTGACTACCGCCCGGGACGCGGTATAGTGACAGATAGGGGTCGATCTTGTCACTCTTGAGGATGCGAGGACTATGCAGTCTCACCAGAGATAGCCATTCATAAACCTCGGATGAGAAGTCTTCGAGCTCGTCTCTGGAAATTTGTTCAGATGTGCTTGTAGGTGGAATAAGGATCGGTACAAGCGCATCAACGTCTTGCGTGATGGATGGGCTAGATGTGCAGCTGGTTGGGGAGAAGACAGCCAGTGGATCTGGGTCAGGCACTGCAAATGACGTTAGCCCAAAAATGGCTGCCGTCGTCTTAGGAGATCTTACCAATGGGGGTGCCGTTGCAAAAGAGCCAGGTCATAGGCGCACCGAATGCATTTTTGCTGGCATACACCAGCCTGTCGTAACCCTTCTTCCCCTTGATCATTGACGAGCTGTTGAGGTCAACTTCGACAACTACAACATGTGGTTAGCAACAGCGGCATGGCAGCAGGAAATAAAAAACGTACTCCAACGAGGCTTGAGCCCACGCTTTCCTTTCACCCCATGTGGCTTGCCCACCAACCCTGCTCGTTCATAGGCTTCCTTGTCGAGAAACATCGTCAAATGTCCTGTCTACTGTCAGTCCACATTACAACCCTTACCAACACCTGTAGAATGCATACCATTTTTCAGCGCAAAAACATTGTCAATCCCTCTCCGTCCCTCGGAAATCATCAAGATGTTTCCTTGCTTGATGTAATTGCTGAAGAAGTCACCAGTGAGAATATCATGCAGCGACATGACGACCCGCTTGTACTCGGGGATAGCTTCATTCTTCCACAACGTTTCTTGAACAATTCCGAAAACTTCTTGAGGAACAATGAGGTCGACCTGCTTGAAGTTTTAGTATTTATCCATCCAAATGTATGAGCGAGGTAAAATGCATACTGTACAAACAAAATCTTGACCCGCGAGAGCTGTCCACGGCTTGCCCTTTGATGGGGGCTGTTTTGGGTCTACATGGCCCATGACTCCGTGCGTGACGAAGCATTTTGAGGATTGGTAAAATGCTGGCTGCTGGAAAGACAACATGGCGGGTTGGTTTTCTAGTGTTGACTGCCCGATTTGATTGTCGTATATCTTGGGTGTCTTGTCGTGGAGCCGGCCATTTGCTTGTGAGATGGTGCAAGGTGAGTGGACAAGTCGTTGCGACTGCCCTCGGCAAAATCTTGAGAATAGGTAGGCCTGCACCTGGTGTGGCTGTAAACTTTTCACAATCGGATCTTATTGGCCAATTTCCTGCGCTGGAATGGGGGGTTTATGTTAGGTGCACCCCGGTGTGATTCCAGATCAGCCCAAATACCACTTCTTCTGGGTCCTCTTCACCCGTGTGAGAGTAAAACTTCAAGTGAGTCAAGGTTGTTTTGCATTCAATCAACTGAGAAGCAACCGCCAACATTTCAAGGTTGCCAGATCTTTGAGAGCAGGATAGGAAGCTACCATAAGTCAACTGTACTTTACAACCTCACAAAAACAGGGGAAAGTTTGAAGAGAACTACAACTAGCTGTCGACCCCTCACACACTTGGAAAAAAATGGAATATCTCATCCGCTTCTCCCAGTCTCATGAGACCTTCCGTCTCCCCGAGATTCAGGCCTTGGCCGTTCTCGAAGGGATTGAGATGGAGGTTGTATCTTACAGCCTAGACGTGAGTCCTATATCATCATGCTTCAAAGATCTCTTGAAGGATCTCAAGATTTTATTCACCTCTTTACCCTGTTCATGATTCCTTGCTAACCCCCTTCCCAGTCTCCCTTTTGCATCGTCCGTCTCCCCTCAACCTCGCCTTCTGACCTCGAAGCCTCCGCCAATCTCGCCCGCAAGCTAATCCGGCGCTCCATCCTCGCCATGTCCATCCACGAGCTCTGGGGCCACGGCCCCTCCTTCGCCTCCGTCCACTCCGCCGTCAAATCCTCCACCCCCCATCTCTGGCCCCAGTACCTCACCTGCTCCTTCAAATTCACCCTCGACTCCTACCAAGGCTCCCGCACCTCCGATCAAAAAGTCGCCATGATAAATTCATTCTCCTATTTGGGATTCATGGGCCCCATTAAAATGCGCCATCCCGACCAAGAATTCACCCTCCACGAAGACTGGCCCTTCAACTCCACCCCCTTGGGAATTCCCGAGCCCAAACACCTCTACTTCACCCGCCACCTCGGCTCCGGCATGCGCGACCTCCCCAAGAAACTAGACCTGAAGAAAAGGAGATACATCTCCACCACGTCAATGGACGCCGAGCTCGCGCTAATCACCGCCAACATCGCCCTCGCCGGACCGGGAAAGCTGTTTTATGACCCGTTTTGCGGGACGGGGTCGTTTCCTATTGCCGTGGCAGAGTTTGGAGCTGTGGCGCTGGGGAGTGATATTGACGGGAGGAGTATCAGGGGGGATGAGAAGAAGAAGACGCTAAAGGGAAATTTTGAGCAGTACGGCTTGTTGGGAAGGTTGGGGGGGACGTTTACGGCAGATTTGACGAATAGTCCGATCAGGAGGCTACCTTTGGGGGCACCGGGGGATGGACAAAGGGGACGGGTGTTTGATGGAATTGTGTGTGATCCACCCTACGGGGTGAGGGAGGGTTTGATGGTGCTGGGGGTGAGGGACCCGGAGAAGACGCCCTGGGTGGAGAGGAAGGGGAGGGAGATGTACAAGTACGTGATACAACGTGGGTAGGGGGGACAAAAGCTGACCAAGGGAAAACAGACAAGCGGATTTTATCCCGCCGAGGAAACCGTATGGTTTCCTGGCAATGTTGGACGACATCCTCCAGTTTGCGGCCCAGACGCTGGTGGACAACGGCCGGGTAGCGTTCTGGATGCCAACGGCGAATGACGAGGAGCAGGAGATGCCTGTGCCGAGTCATCCCTACCTTGAGACGTTGTCGGTTTCTACTCAAGTGTTCAACAAATGTTTGCATCTGCGTCTCCCTCCCCCAAACCTTTTTACTGACAAGAAGCAGGGTCCCGCCGTCTTATCTGCTACCGCCGCATCCCCGACAAAGACGTCGACCCAGCGGCGGTCCAAGCCCGCGAGGAAAGGAAACTGGTCGGCAAGACAGCCGACGAGCTGAACCCCTTCCGAAAGGCTTACTTTGAAGGCTTCCAAACACCACCTGCTACGGGAACGTCAACACCTACACCAGTGGCACAGACACCACCTCCAAATTGAAAGAGATACAAGTCCAAAAATAAAAAAATAAAAAATAAGAATAAAAAAATTAGATAATGAGTGATCTCTCGTCTTTTTTTCTCTCTTTTTCAGGTCCAATTAAGACTTATCTAAGATACCCATTTTAAAAAGCATGTACAACGAAACTGTTAGAAGGGGAAATAGAGAACTTGTGCAGCACAAGATCATGGCTATATATGTGTGTGTCCTGCCGCTGCTCGCCCAAAGTCTCTGTGATAGTTCTGTCCTTGGTATTTGTCGTCGAGTGTCCTGTCGTTGGTGCATGTGTGGTGTGGCTGTGATGTGGTAGTCATAGGTCGTGCCCCGCCCAACGGCCCGCCTTCGTCCCATCCCCTTCAAAAAATGCAGCATAAAAAACAACAAAATGGGGGATATAAAGCAAAGTAACCCGACCAATGCAAACGCGCAACGCTGTGCCCCCGTGCCTCCCACCCCAGATATGAAAAGCATCATCCCTTTCGATATTGGTATCGGTTTTTTGTGTGCGACTAGACGCTGTTCATTCTGTAGCAAAGCTGTGTGTGTGCTTCAAAATCATGGCTTCATCTGAACTCCACGGCGCCATAACAGCCCTTGTTGGGGACGTGTCTCAACTCTAGTCGCTGAAACCTACAAGTTACGTTAGCATGCCACCGTACCCAGAAATATCAGGTTCATAACAACGTACTTCTCGCTCTTGCTGTGAAAATAAATCCCGCTCACCTCCCCCTTGACCTGGTTAAAGCAAATGTAGTAAAATCCTTCAAAGCTGGCCCCGTTGATCGTCCTCACCCGGTGGTCAGGCACCAAAAAGTGCTCCTTCCACCGCATGAAGATGTTCTCCCGCTGGGCCATGTCCTTGACGAGGATTTGCCCGCCCTTACGCGCTTGCTTAGCATAGGGGCGGAAGGGTGCGAACTTGCCCCAGTGTGAGAGGTCGATCTTGTCTGTGGCGCCCCATGATGGATGTTGGGTAATGAAGCCATACTTGGGGCCAATAATCTCGCCTTCAAAGTAGGTTGTCAGGGTGGGGTGGTCATCGGTCAAACCTGTGTGAGATTTATGTCAGTAATCGATAGAATGCGCGTAGGAGAACGAGGTGTGACATACCCTGAATTTTCAGATAACCACACAAAAACGATTCCCGCATATCAACATACTTGATCTCCACTTCCACATCATAACGCTGTCGCTCCGACTCTTGGGACCCCTCAAACTTGCTCCCTGGCCGCAAGAACGATGAAGGTGTCGTAGGTATGGATCGCATGTGTGAGAACTCGTACCCCAGTCCTACCAGCCCACTGTCCTCTACCCATCTCGGACCCTTCCCTACCGGTCCCCAAACATCTACCTCGTGTACTTCCCCAACAACCGGAGACGGGCGTTCAAATTTCGACCTCCTCCTACTCGATGGTTCGCTGGCGGTTGTGTTTGGTGGTCTTGCGACCGCTCCTTCGCCAGTGTTACTGCCCTCCGCTACACCACCACCAGCATCGTTGTCGGCACTGATCATTTCTGCATCTTGTTCAGCTTGCTTCTGAGATTCATCCGGCTGATCTGGGGCCGGAACCATCCCTTCCAACTCTGGTTCGGCATGGCGCTCTCCCGACAACGGTTGCGGTGACATGGTAGCTGACCGCGGAGACTGCGGCGCAACGGCATCATTCGTCATGGTGACATCTGTTTCGTAGGCAGCCGGGGGACGAGGATGCCAGCTCGATGGCGACTGCGGTGACTCGGGCGATTGCGGAGACAAAGCTGGGGGCAATTGGGAGTGGGATGTGGACGGCATGTTAGTCTGCAGCTCCTCAGGGTCGGGACATGATGAGAAGGAGAAAGAACGCGGCGACTGAGGTTCGGGCGCGCTGGACGAGGGCGTGGGCATGTTACTGCAGCTACGTGGTATTCAAGAAGGAGCTTGGATGCTGGATTACAGAGGAACGGTATCGGTGACGGAGAGGTAGAGCTGTTGTCTTGATGGCCGATGTGCAACCGGGGGGACTATGGTTGTGGAGTCTTGAATGGGTGCGCGTGGGAGGAAAAGGGACCCTTGGAAGGGCACTAGCCCAACGAGGCAACGGCAGGCCAAGAATCTAGATTTTGGGTTTCCTGGATGCACTGGCGGCACTGTGCCGCGAGAAGGTTGGCCAAGGGCTGCTCCGGGTTGCCACCGAGAGTTTGTGATTGTCGCGACGAACGGGCGTGATGAAAAGATGGCCGGGAACCGTCCGTGGCCGTTGGGCGTGAACGAGCGGGTTGGAGCGGCGACGGATGACAGTTGCCGATGGCCTCGTCTCGTGGGCGGATCGCAGAGCGGTGGAGCTTCAATTCGGTGCCATTGAGCAGCTTTCGCGGGGAAGGGCACGGGCGCGGGCGCGGCGCTGTGATTCCGTGGGGTTGGTAAAGGTGGTCAGCCCAGGGAGTTGGCGCTGTGGTTGAAACCTTGGAGGGGCTAGATAGAGAATCTGTATTCGAGAACGATGGGTGCTAAAAGCAGTAGGTGCTGACAGGAGTGATGAGGCAAAAGAACTTTGATAGACCTAGGAACAGGGTACCTTGGGAAGGTAGGTATCGGATGGGATTCCCGGTGGTTAGACAATGACGACGTCTGGATTGGGTGATGGGGTTTCTAGATTCAAGGGAATTGTCCACACTTGCAGAGTGTCGTCGGAGGCTGGGCTTGGCAGTAGTGGGCCCGGTTTTCACCTGTCAAAGGACAAACCCAGTTCCAATCTCATTTATTTATCTACTGAGACCCGCCGTTGAGCGACCAGCTCAAGCCTAGTTTTAAAGGGAAGCCGAGACTGATGCCACATAGGTGTCTACGAATTATCCAAGACACGGCTGTGACACATCCTCTCTACATTCGGATCCTAGATCGTGCATCGTATTGACATCTGTAGGTCTGACAAGTCTGTACAGGGACTGTCAGCATCCGAATCTGGACGTCTACACCACCGAGTGTGGCGGTGACCGAGCTACACCTGCATTCCACCACAGCTGTTCGCGAATGATTGGATTTCTTTTATTCAGGGTCAGCGCTAGCTGCTGAGCTGGACATCTAGAAGGACAAGACAGCCAGTCGTAAGCGTTCTGTTATTCATTGGGGGTATCTCCCAGCTCCAGCCTGCATCCAATAAGAAATCATGATTGGCATATCCCCAACCCTGGCCTCATTCGACAGCTCCCAGCCAGCTCTACTGTTTGGGCGATGCAAGACAAAGCTTATACCATCGTAACCCATTCTCTCAAATCCATATTCCAGGCGTGGGAGGGCAATGAACCCTTGGAGCTGTTCTGTATTCCAGAGCTGGGAGGCAGTACTCTCGGGTTTTGCTTCGCTTCATGCAACCATCTGCCAAAAACGTCGTGAAATCAGGGCGGCAGGTAAATCAAATCGGCTTGATCTTAAAGTGAAGGGCGATGAGGCTGAATACTAGGGCCTTGAGGTCTTGCACAAGGTAGTAAAATACCCGCAAGCCTTCTGGGTCCGCAGAGTCCGTAACGTCGTTGATCGAGCCAATCTTGGCGGTCTAGAAGACGGTTAACTCCATGCCGCACTTTGCGAGAGTGTCTCCGTACCTCGAATGAAATGTGATCGTTCCCAAGGCGGATCTCAAGCTCTTGCCTTCCGTCCTTGTTCTTCGTTGGCCATTTTCCGTCGTCTTCCCTGCCAGATTGTCAGCTTCTGCAACATGTGGTAATTCCTGCCTCTTTTTGGCATACTTCATGATTTCGCTGGCCTTAACAATGCGCTTGATCTCGTCGACAACTAGCGAGCTAACAAACACTGTCGTTCCATTCTTGTCAGTCGGTCTATCGCAAAGGTGGTATCAAGGATACGATATTGGGATTTGCCGTACTTTCTTTGCGAATTAGGCTGTCATTTCTGTAGTTGGAGTTGTTTGCGTAGCGGGCTGTTGCACTGCGGCCATCGCCAACCACGCGGAAATCGAATTCTGGAAGACGACAAAATGGTTAGTTTTCTGTCCAAGACAGCATCATTGCGACAGCGCATACCCAAGAATTCGTGCCCGAAACGGCCTTGATGGCCTGAGCTGTGTCCGTGTTAGTGAAAGGACGATATTTGGTACAGATGGTGTTGCCGTACTAGTAGCGGATATAGAACGGTTCGTTTGTGGATGACATGTTGGGCGTTGGATGTTGACTCCAAACGATTCAATTGACGACAACGCGGGAATCTTTAATCAGGAACCCTGGTGGCCGTCGAAAGTCGCGACTTGCACAGGAGCAGCAGCGGGGCATCTGGGACCCCACCAGATGCTTGTCGCAGCTTCACGTGATTGAGCCTCTCCCTGCCCGGCTGCCGCTTGGCGCCAGCTGGCTGGGGACTGCGATAGGCCAGCTACCCAATGCCAAATGCCACATCTCCCAAGGACAGGCAACACGCCGCTGATATTGACCGACTCTCACCACTGTGACCATTTCCCCCCCCCCAAAAGAAAGGTGAAGCTCCGCTACCCGATTCACCCCAGCGGCCACCTGGACGACGACACCTCGCCTCTGCAGGTCCATCCCACACCACGAACGAATTCTTTACGAGCGAGCATTTGGATTCAGGGGCTACTTGCACAAGCCGACATTAGGCAAGCGACTGAGTGTGCTGGGCTGTTATTCTGCGGGAGCTTAGGAGCCACGAAACAAACACCCCTATCTTTTCCGGCTCCTCAGCAATAATTACTACCCATACCGGGTCAACGTCAATAATTCCACCTAACACGCAAACACAACCCCCCCATCCAACAGTCCCTCGAGTTTCCCACCGGCACGTTGCCGCCCGTTGCCCATCATGTCCTTTCTCGAAAATGCGTACACGTTAGTGAAGGACAACTCCATCGATGGCACACCGACAGTGCAGGAGCTCAAGACGCAGCTCGAGAAGGGAACTGACGAGTCCAAACTCGATACCATGAAGCGCATCTTGACCATTATGCTCAATGGCGACTCCATGCCGCAATTGCTTATGCATATCATCCGATTCGTTATGCCGTCCAAGTCGAAGCCCCTCAAGAAGCTCCTCTATTTCTACTACGAGATCTGCCCAAAGCTCGACGCCCAAGGCAAGCTGAAGCAGGAGTACATTCTAGTATGGTAAGGATGCGCCAGGTCATATTGCGCGGCGTGGGCGAGTACCTCTGACTGTCGTATGCAGCAACGGGATCCGGAACGACTTGCAACACCCGAACGAGTACATCCGCGGTAACACATTACGCTTCCTCTGCAAGCTTCGCGAACCCGAGCTTCTCGAACCCCTCCTTTCCTCGGCCCGGTCATGCCTCGAACATCGCCATGCCTACGTACGCAAGAATGCCGTCTTCGCCGTTGCGTCCATTTTTCAACACTCGCCCTCTCTCATCCCCGATGCCGCAGACCTCATCGCCACATTCTTAGAAGGCGAAAGCGATCCGACATGTAAGAGGAACGGTTTCGCTGCGCTCTCCAGCATCGACCACGGCAAGGCGCTGGCGTACCTTAGCTCCGTCTTTGACGGCATCCCGAACGCAGAGGAGCTCTTGCAGCTGGTTGAGCTCGAGTTCATCAGGAAAGATGCCATCCAAAACTCTCAGAACAAGGCCCGGTACCTGCGCCTCATCTTTGACCTCTTGGAGGCCAACACATCTACCGTCGTCTACGAAGCTGCCTCTTCGCTGACGGCCCTTACCAACAACCCCGTGGCCGTCAAGGCCGCCGCCAGCAAGTTCATTGAGCTTGCGATCAAGGAGGCTGATAACAATGTTAAGCTGATTGTGTTGGATCGTGTCGACCAGCTCCGCCAAAGGAACGAGGGTATCTTGGATGACTTGATCATGGAGATTTTGCGCGTTCTTTCCAGCCCAGATATTGATGTGCGCAAGAAGGCCCTCGAAATTGCACTCGAGATGGTGTCTAGCAAGAACGTTGAGGAGGTTGTCCTGCTCCTCAAGAAGGAGCTTTCCAAGACTGTCGACCAAGAATACGAGAAGAACAGCGAGTACCGCCAGTTACTCATCCACTCTATTCACCAGTGCGCTGTCAAGTTCTCAGAGGTTGCCGCCAGCGTTGTGGAACTTTTGATGGAGTTTATTGCCGACTTCAACAATGCTTCGGCCGTTGATGTTATCAACTTCGTGAAGGAGGTTGTGGAGAAGTTCCCGGCGCTGCGCCCAACAATTGTGTCCAGACTCGTCGACACTCTCAAGGAGGTCCGTGCCGGCAAGGTTTACCGGGGTATCCTGTGGATTATTGGCGAGTACTCTCTTGAGGAGAAGGACATCCGTGATGCCTGGAAGGGTATTCGGGCAAGCTTGGGTGAGATTCCCATTTTGGCCTCGGAGCAACGGTTACTGGACAACATGCACAGCGAGGAGGAGAACAAGGAACAAGAGCAGACCAATGGACACCCTAAGCCTGCGGCAACTTCGCGGAAGGTCAACGCTGATGGCACATATGCGACCGAAACTGCTCTCACCAGCCAGTCTGCCGCCGCCGCCAAGCTCGAAGCTGTCAAGGCTTCTCAAAAACCACCTCTTCGCCAGCTCATTCTCGATGGCGACTATTACCTTGCCAGTGTCCTCGCCTCGACCCTCACAAAGCTGGTCATGCGCTACTCAGAGGTTGGCTCGGCCGAGTCTCGCACCAATGCTCTCAAGGCGGAAGCCATGCTTATCATGATCTCCGTCATTCGTGTTGGCCAGTCCCAGTTCGTCAAGGCGCCCATTGATGAGGACTCAGTTGACCGCATCATGAGCTGTGTACGCTCTCTTGCCGAGTTCAAGCAGCACAAGGAGCTCGAGACCGTCTACCTCGAGGACACGAGAAAGGCGTTTCGTGCCATGGTCCAGGTTGAAGAGAAGAAGCGCGAGGCCAAGGCTGCTCACGAGAAGGCCAAGTCGGCCATCCAGGTTGACGATGTTGTTTCCATCCGCCAACTCTCCAAGAAGAACACTGGGGACGGCGAGGACACAGTTGAGCTGGATCTTGAGCGTGCCACCGGTGGCGACAGTGGTACTGGCGAGGATCTCTCTGGCAAGCTCAGCCGTGTTGTTCAGCTCACTGGTTTCTCTGACCCCGTCTACGCGGAAGCCTATGTCAAGGTCCATCAATTCGACATCATTCTCGACGTGCTCCTCGTCAACCAGACCACCGATACGCTCCAGAACCTGTCGGTTGAGTTTGCCACTCTTGGTGACCTGAAGGTTGTCGAGCGGCCAACAAGCCAGTCTCTTGGCCCTCATGACTTCCACAATGTGCAATGCACCATCAAGGTTTCCTCCACTGACACGGGTGTCATCTTCGGCAACGTTGTCTACGAAGGCGCCCACTCCACCGACACCAATGTCGTTATCCTCAACGACCTCCACGTCGACATTATGGATTACATCCAACCCGCCACATGCAGCGAGACGCAGTTTCGGACCATGTGGACCGAGTTTGAGTGGGAGAACAAGGTGAACATCAACAGCAAGGCCAAGACGCTGAGGGACTTCTTGGACCAGCTGATGGCATGCACGAACATGAACTGCTTGACGCCCGAGGCGAGCTTGAAGGGTGATTGCCAATTCTTGAGCGCGAATTTGTATGCTAGGAGTGTTTTTGGTAAGTTTTCTCTTGACCCTCTGACAAGGGTGTATGTGCTAATATGGGAAACAGGCGAGGATGCCTTGGCCAACTTGAGCATTGAGAAGGAGGGCGAGGACGGGCCGATTACGGGCTTCTTGAGGATACGGAGTAGGTCGCAGGGGTTGGCGTTGAGCTTGGGGAGTTTGAAGGGGTTGAACAAGATTGGGAGTGCTGCCTAAGGTGGGAGTATAAGGGGTCGTTATATCAGTAGAACCGGATTAGGGAATTTTTCGAGTGATAAAAAGCTGTAATGACACTTGTTTGTGTTTGGTAGAAGGTTGTGTGGTTTACCTGTTTGTGGGTGTTGTTGAAAGCGCTTCGCAAAACGTAGTCTATTTTGGTTGCGTCTAGGGGGTCAGCAGGCGGGATAGGCACGGGCTGGGAAAATAGGAAGGTTGTTCCATATCTCACCTGTCTATGTACTATGTCAAGTTGTAAAGAGATGCCGAAGTTGATGATTCTCACACCATCTTTCCATGCCACTGGTCTCTCTGGCCTCCTCACTCGTTCCTTGCCTCTCTCTTTCTCGCCGAAACAAAAAGACAAGAGAAAAGAAAGAAAAAACCAATACACAGCCTCGTCAGACTCCGTCAAGTCATCTTCCAAGTCCCAATGGCGGCCACCATGGCGCATGAAGCCGTGCCATGTATACATGTACTAGCACACTCACTGGCCACCCCCCTTTTTCACAACTTTTGGCCTTGGTGCCTCTCAACATGGTTCTTTCCCATAGTTGAAGGCATCCACCTTGGCACGCCGTTGTAGAAAAAAAAAAAGAAAGAAAAATCGATATGCGGGTTGGTTACCGGGTTCCCGTCCAGGTTTCTATTTGTTTGTTAGCCTTTCTGGGTGTGTGTGTGTTTTGTGCCAGGGATTATATGAGCGGCATAATCCCCCCTCCCTCCAGGGGAGGAGAAAAAGAATGAAAGGGAAAAAGGCACAGGTTAACAAGCTGATACTTCCTTCCTCAGCAGCCAAGGTTTGGGGATAACGGGGTGGAGGCGCTATCTGGAAGATTGGCCGTTGGATAACACCCCTTCTTTGAGGGGAGAGGCCTAACTACCTGCCTCTTGCTTTCAGGCTTCTTGATGAGTGGCAATTTTGTGAGAACCGTCGGCTAACCTACCTATCTTATGAGGCCTGCTAACCCTCTCTGTAAAGGCCCACTGTGACGATCCCCTGTCCAGAACCTCTGAAAGGGATACCGGTTGAAGGCGAACTTCTAGATAATGGATCGGTGCAGCTAAACAGTGCACAAC
>MU866369.1:0-38559 GCA_033296915.1 Triangularia setosa | reverse complement strand
ACGAGCCCGTCGCTCCACTCCCGATTGGTTCGTAATGATTGGCTGGGAGCATCCTGCGCTCCGTGCGTTAGTTCTTTCATCAACGATTGTGACATTAAATGACGCGTGGTTCTAGACAGCCGATGACGCGGCCATTGCTGGATAAAACTGACAAGGAATCTGTAATTGTGATAGAGATAGGTACTTTTGCTGTCTTCATTTGACGGGGAAGAAAAGTGTTTCCGAGCTACTAAAGAGAAGATGTATGCAGCTGCTTGAAGGTTTGGTGTTGCTTTGTTTTGCGAAGTGGTAGCAAACCTAATAAGAGACTCGCGTTATTAACCATGGCTTCTTGACTTGACATGGTTAGGAACAACTTACCACGTCTGGCCAATATTGATCTCGCTGGAACCGGGAAATTCTGGTTGGGAGCACAGTTGGTTAAAACCTCGTATTTGGGGGCCAGACCATGTCTCGATCAGCATGTCGCCTATAGACCATCTGGCTTGTTGAAGAAAAAGCTTTGCCATAAGATCGCAGAGACACAAAATACGCCTCAATGAGTTCGAAGTAGCCCTGATACTTGAAGCTATTGATATTATGCCGAAACAGACGCCAGGAAAAAAACATTGTGGCAAAGAATCTCCTGACCGTTCTGGCTCAAGTCTCCACTGCCCTGGCATGGCACAAGAACTCTCTGAACACGCCCCCCATTGCAGGATCAAAACCACGGCTGAAGTTCATTCATTCCTTTGAAGGCGTGGTGCCGTTTTCCTCAGGCAAAGTGAACGATGCTCCCTCAAATCCCTAATGCATCCCCCGGAGAGGAACCGAGGCCGATGCACTTATCAGGCGAGGGTCAACAGCCATTCCATGCCCCCTCGATATACTATTGGTAGGTTTGGTGGTAGAATGACTGGATAATCACTGGTAGTAGTACTCTCCAGGTCAGACATAATAGTCGCAAGATGGTCCTCAGTGGGAATTGCCGTCTGCCTTCGCAAGGCGTTCATGAGCTGGTTCAACTGAGTAGTACTGGAGGCATGGATACCAAGCAAGCTGAAGCTTGACACTGGATCCTTGACAATACTGTCTCCGTTTGGGGTTGGAGGCGGTTTCAACTCGCTTGAGAGTCTTTAGCTTCTATGAATCTCACTGAGTTCACGAGTTTCAGCCAAGAGCTGCTGTGCGAGTGTCAGGTGGTCGAGATCTATGTCAGTCTTCGCAATCAAATGGGCAGGCCTTGACGCTGAGTTTGACGCTGAGTTTTTTTCTGGGGCATCGTTCGCCATTCCGAAAATTGCAGGAGCGCAAGGTTGTGAATAGGTGCTTGTGGAAGAAAGAAATAAGATACCCGTCCACGCCTGGTTCCAGAACTGGGACGGCAGCGGCCAACGGAACTCTCTGATTCTTATGGTACCATGGCACCAATAAACGTCCGACGTTGTAAGCAGGCTTCGCTGTGGCAGTGGCAGGTATGACACTGTGCTAGGGTTTATCAGGCGTACGAATGGTTACACAATTTTTTGTCCGTGTCTTTGCTGAGTTGTGGTTGGGTTGTTTCGTTTGCCCATACAACCCTCCTTCGGCAGATACAGAACTTCATGCATCCGCTGCAGTATAGATAGATGTGAATAGCTTCATGATACTGGATAGTCTTGCATTGTGTCAAAGCGTCTGTCAGTCTAAATCTCTTAAGCAACCATCATACTTCAACTAACAGCTAAGATGGTAATAATTAGCCAAGGATGAGCTAGCTACCCTGTCATTGAACATTTCCACTAGCGCAATGTTAGACTGTGATCCTTCGTCCCCACACTGTGGACGATGCCACCTAACACCCACGACGTAGTGCGTTTTGCCGAAGAAGTGACACTTGTGTTGGTTGTGAAATTGGTCTGCAGAGCTAGGTTCTGCAAGGTCGACTTGGCCGAAATGAGGTACCAAAGGAACACAACGCAGCGGCACAGCGGCCCGGGGAGTTGCGGCTGTTGGAGAAGGCAAACCCGGCAGTCTGGGTATATAAAAGCTGCATATTGCCCCTTTCATGAAAACAATCAATCTGCAAGAACAGGAAGCTTCCCCGAGATTGAATGTCAGGAACAATGCATGAGATGGACGGAGATGGAGACGTTAAGAGCTTCCATTTTGTTCTTCCGCGTTTTTCTTTACCCCCGCACAGACTCTTTCTATCCTCCTTCCCCCAACGGTTGCCGAACCAGATTTGCCCACGACAAGACTCCGATCCCGATACACCTTGTGATGCGACCCCTGTCTTTCCTTGTGCTTGGGGCTCGAATGCCGTGCCAGCCAAGCGAGAATGCCATGCAGCCAACGAGCCATTCAATGCCACGCTCAAACGCCTCCAATTTCTCTCTCCAAGCGCAGCTCTCGTCATGCCTGTTGGCGATGAGAAACACCGTAAGGCACCCCATATCCACTCGGATCTCTTGGAGAAACGCTCCGCACCATCGCCTGTTACGCCAGAGTTTCCGGGCGGTGGAGCTGATGGGCTGACACAGCCGCCGGGTGGCCATCCGGATAACAACGCTTCGACAAGTTCGGCGATGGAGGCCAAAATAGGTCGGCGCTAGGAGCCCTGCCCGGGATGAGCTTGCGAGGCCGTAGCAGCCCCCCGGGGCCCCGGAAATGCCAAGTTACCTTACTGCTGCGGTAATATTCCCATGCATCACATTATAGCCATGACCTGGCGTCGCATCGGGAGAGCAACAGGCTGCGACATCCCACTCAATCCCCTTGGCAAAATGCACTCGAACGAGGTTGGCGAGCGTATAAAACATTCTAGCGGCCCTCGTTTCCTCGCCACACGGCTCGTTTCCCGAGCCCTTCAGTCTCTGGTTCCATATCCGGCATTCTCTCTTTCAGCACGGACTCGCAGATCACCATGAAGGGCGGTATCATTGGCGTGCTTTGCGCCGCGCTTCTCTATGCCGTAGAGGCTGCCTGCGCCCCCAACTCGGATGCTATCACAAAGGTGCCCGGCTTCAAGCCAAACAAGTGGGTGGCCAGAACCTGGGAGGGAAGTAAGTACGCTTGCAAGTGCCATCCGGGCGACTATTGCTGGCCGAAGCAGAACCACTGGGATAACCTCAACCGCACCGTTGGCGGCAACCTTCGCGTCAACCTTCCCCCTGGAGCCCCCTGCTACAACACCTTCCAAGGCCCTCTTGGAAACATCAACACTTACAATGCCGCACAGTGTGCTGCTGTGACCGCCGGGTTCCCTAATGAGCAGTTCCAGTAAGTCGTCTCTTCTTGCAACGCACGAACAGGACGTGCCGCTCATCATGTTTTGCAGAATCGAGCTGCCCACCGCTGGTCTCTGGACTTACTTCACCAACGACACCTGCCGCCCTACCACGGATCCCACTGGCAGCTGCACGCTCGGTTATTATCCTGTGCTTTACATCACAGCGAAGACCGTTGCCCACATTCAGGCAGGTATCAACTTCGCCCGGAACAACAACTTGCGCCTCACCATCCGCAATACTGGGCACGACTTCCTTGGACGCAGTGTCGGCTGGGGCTCGCTCGTCATCAACACCCACAGCTTCAAGAGCATCAGCACCACCAACTCATGGAACGGCCCTGGCTACAATGGCCCTGCTGTCACGGTTGGAGCCGGTGTGCAGGCCTTTGAGGCTCTTGCCCGTCTCAATTCGCTTACCCCTCCCAGAATCATGGTCACGGGCGAGTGTGCTGTAAGAAATACCCACAGGCGTGTTCCATCAACGACTTTGAGCTAACCAGTATCACCAGACTGTTGGTGTCGCCGGAGGCCTTGTCCAGGGAGGTGGCCATGGCCCCTTGACCAACTTCTATGGCTTCCTTGCCGATACGGCGGTTCAGTTCAAGGTCATCACCGCCGATGGCAAGATTCAGACTGCCAACGCCAACACTAACTCAGACCTTTTCTGGGCCCTCAAGGGAGGCGGTCCCGCTGCCTTTGCTGTCATCACCGAGGTTACCTACAAGACATTCGCCGACACACCAAGCGCCGGCATCAACCTCGATATCAATCCCTCCACCAACTCCGATCCCGCTCTTTACTGGGAGGCCGTCCGCAAGTTCCACAGCTACAGCACCCACTTTGTCGACAACGGCCTTTACGTCTACTACGAGGTTGGGCCCGTCCCCAACACTTTGCATGTGCATCCTATTGTGGGCGTCAACAAGACGCTTGCCCAACTTCAAGCGGTCGTCCAGCCCCTCTTTGACGACCTCGATGCTCTTGGAGTTGGGTACACTACCTCAAGCGAGACCTATGGCACTTTCTATGACTTGTACAACGCCATGTTTGAAATTGAGATGGCTGGCAACTCTGCCCTCACCGGCGGCTGGACCATTGGCCGCCAGGATGTTGTCAATAACCACACTGCCATTATCGACGCTTTCCAGACTGTCATCAACGCCGGATCTTTCATTGTGGGTCACATGTGGTCTGCAGGCCATCGCCTTCCTCAGAGCGAGTGGGCCAAGTCTGCCATCAACCCCCGCTTCCGCAACGTTGTTGACAAGCTCATCACAATTGTTCCCGTCTCCGGAGATGCCCCGCTCGCCGCCAAGGCTGAGGCTCAGAACCGCTTGACCAACATTGTTGATGGTGCTCTCCGTGCTGCTGCTCCCAACGGTGCTTCCTACATCAATGAGGTATGTATTTGTCTGCTCACTCCGTGTCCAAATCAGACATGTGCTAACGTATCGTCACCATGTAGGCCGATCCCTTCCAACCTGACTGGCAGAACGCCTTCTGGGGTACCAACTACCAGCGTCTGCTCCAGATCAGACGCAAGTATGACCCTGAGGGAGTCTTTTATGCTGTCTCCACTCCTGGCACCGAGAAGTGGGAGCAGATTGAGACTGGCACCAGACTCTGTGTCAAGTTGTAGTTAATTTTTTTTGGGCGACTTTTGGATATATACTACTAGATTGGTACATACCTTTTTCACATGTTTGGGGTATTCTGTTGCTGTTGTGTGAAACTTCAAACTTCTTTGTGCGTTGAGGAGTCCCTTTTGTGAGGTTTCAGATGTATCTCGTTCCCAAAGCAACGGTTCCTTTAAAGTTGTGAATGAATGTTGGCTGCATACTTTGTTCTGCATGATCTATTTCCTCAACAGACACACAATCGCCTCGTCAAATCCCAAACGAGTTCCAGAACATTGTTGGTTCCTCACTGAGAATTCTTGGTGCCGGTCGGCTACATATGTACCGCCATCTTCAGCTTTGGCCCCCAAGCTCGGACGTTTCGACCAATTGGATGACTTTTGTTTGCTGCGGTTGAGAGGCTACCCTTTTGCTTATCAGCTTATCAATATTGAAACCCGCCGATGAACGAAAGCATGGCGACTATGGTTCCAAGACGTAAAGAACTTTCTCGTGGCACAGCAAGCAGATATCAGTCAGGCACACCACACCAGGTGGTCTATGCTCTGCAAGGAGCGAGACCCCTGTCATCTCGGCCGCAGTTGAGCATCGTTATGCCTCTTCTCCGCAGGGAATATCACCCAAAAGTCGACGTATGAGGTTCCAAGTTGATTGTTGTATACCAACTGCCCCGCTCCGGTTCACATGCTCGTAATGGATTCCCTAGTATTTGACCAGTTCTCATCCGTGATGGACAGGGGAGGTGATCAACTCTGCATGTCCATCTTCGTCAGTTCCTTGCGGCTTATCTCATCGCGTCAGACTCTCTTGAAGAGCTCAGCTATACTCCATAAAGACTGCACAGATCTTGAATGGGATATCGTCTGGAAGTCTTGGGCAGCTGTACTTTTCACAAAACGATCTTTCCCAAGGGGCATCGACTTGTGCCTGTCAGTCTTGAAGTACGGGTTATGCCTTGATCTGCAGCTGCACCCAATTAGATCCCATCTACTAGATAAGGGGATTCATCATATAAGAAGTGTTTGACGTCGCGCTCTTCGCCTACTCCAACAAGAGGTGGAGAGCGTATTTAATATGCTGAGCAGTGAGAACCGTTTTCTCCACCAAAGTGGGTCCCATCTCTCTTGTCTTGATCTTTACTCTGCGAGGTTTAGATGCCCTCCTGAAATAGCTTTCCGCCACGGGACGGCCCATCAACAAAGTGCAACACTCGGGCTCCGAACCGCATGGCATCTCTGTGTATGTACCAATAGCGTCAGATATTGTACCCAGTTTGGAAAACATGCCTTCCATTGCATCTCTTCCCCTCTGATGACATGCGTTAGGCTAGGTGGACATCAATCCACTCAGTTTCGGCTGGTGTGGCACAGCATTCCCAACTCTCACCATTTAAGCGAACCAGTTCTGCAGCAAGAGGCACAGAAACATCAAACAGGGCAAGGATGCCCAGCTGTGCCCCTCATAATAACTGGAGAAGAATGGCTGAGTCTTCCCCCTATCGACGCCGCGACCGGGGATACCGCCGCCGTGCCGCACTTGAGCCGCAACCGACACAGGCACTCCCCCAATCATGGCGTGAGCCCTGCCGTGTGAAGAACTAGGGGTGTTTGGGCGCCTAGCACCAACAACGGCCGGTGGTCCCCACCACCCACGCTTGGTGGTGGTGGTGGTGGTGGTGTGCTGCCACATGGAACACTGCATAAACAGAAAGTTCCCAAGGTGGAAGAATTGACGCTGTTGGTTGCATTGCTGACCCTTACAACAGAACATTCCTTCAGCATGCGTTGAGATGGCAAAGCAAATCCTTCAACAACGACAACAGGACTCAAAAACCCCCTTATGCCCCCAACGGTGACACGCAGTGTCATGGAGAAAGAAAGAAATTTGAAGGAAGGAGAGAACTGAACCTTTTTTTTTGTTGGAAAAAGGGCGTCTATCCCTTGGTCTGTTATTCCTGGAAACGCGCGATGACCTGTACGACATTGTAGACGCCGACGTCGCCCCTCTGAAGACATCCCCCGACGCCAAACACGTCTCCTGTTTACAGCAGTCCGATTCCTACAAGCTCTGTGTGAGCCCACCACCAGGATGGTCTCCCTCACTGTGGAAGAATCCTTAGCGGTGCTTCAGACACTACCAAAATGCGCTGTAGGTTTATCGGTTGTCTGGTTCGGTTTGTCTCTTTGCTAACCTCTTCGCCACTTGAAGATGAATTGCATGGTTGGGGTACCTGGCGCCGGCCAGAGATCGATGGATCTCTGCGCACCACAACCTCAAGAGACCCAAGACTGGGTAATGGGGTGTATAAAGAAGAATTGCACGACTCCCGAAGCCCTCTTCACCCAAAATGCGACCTTGCGAGCCTGCGGCGTGGTGCCGAACGTGGAGAGGTCGTGGTTGCCTGTCATGACGACGTTTCTTATCATTGCTTTCGTTGCGGTTGTATTGCGCGTCGCCAACAGGCTCTATACGACAAAGACCTATTGGTGGGATGATGTGTTTCTGTCGTTGTCTCTGGTAGGTTGCGGACGATGGTCGTGTGCAGGCTGTCAGGATTGACGCGGCTGACTGTGACGCAGGCGGGCTCCCTTGCCTACGCTTCACTCCATTACGAAGCCATCAACCACGGCTACGGACGCGACTTTTGGTCCCTGTCTCCGGATGAGATCAACTATATCATTGCTGTGAGGAGTCTCTTCCAGGTTCTCATCAAAAAGCCGCTACTGACCATGACTAATCTAGGGTGCATATGCTGGCATGCTTGTCTTCCATGCAGCTCGCATGTTGCTTCGCCATTCGCAGATTCTGTTTTACTTGCGCATCTTTGTTGTGGGCAACTCCAAGCCAGTGATCAAAGGAACTATGATTGCCAACGCCATCATATCTGTCTCCATCGGACTTGTTTTGGCGCTCCAGTGCATCCCCGTCAGGTTCTTCTGGATGCGTTGGGATTCCACACAGGAGGGCAAATGCCTGAATAACGCTCACGCTCTTTGGATTACGTCTGTTCTCGCCATGTTGTTGGATGCCTGGACACTCCTCCTTCCGCTGCCCTATGTCGCTCGCCTGCAGCTGTCGTTGAAGAAGCGTGTGGGAATCTCTATCATGCTGGCCACAGGTCTCAGTATCTTGGCCTTCAGCATCATCAAATTTTGGTTGGGCATCACAACGTTGGACGCGACAAACCCTACCGCCACCTTCGCCCAAGTATCGATGTGGGCTTCTCTCGAGATCAACATTGGAATCATCTGCGCTTGCCTACCAGGCATAAGACTGCTGTTCAGCAACTTGCTCCGCCGATCTGGCTGGCTCATCCCCAGCAGTATTGGACGGACGCAGCACATATCCCTCTCCGAATCTCCCGAGCGAGGCGGCAAGAAGAAGTCGTTCCCAGAATCACAGATCCGGATCACGACAACCATCCAGACCAAGGCCACGCACACGTGCACCGACTCTGACTCTCATTTACCTCTCCATTCGGCGAGTATGATGGGGGCCATTCATCCCGCGAGGCAAGAGCTGGGTGTTGTGGCGAATGCGTGGGCCTGAAGGAAGAGCGAGTAACAGACAAATATAATTATTCAAAGATACCCATACCAAAGAGAGCGTTGAAGAAGTCCCTGGGCCTCTTTCCGTAAAATTGCCGTGATTGCGGACTCAATGTCATTGCAATGGTGCGAGGTTTCCATCATCTTTTGTCGTCTTCGCCACCCGAAAATGCAGGTCGATGCAGGACATGCAGTTTGAATTGCTTATGAGAGAAAGCACGCCAGTTGTAGCTCCTGTGCCGTGTGCACCATCCACCGTCACCGCCGAACCGCTGTCCCATGTGAAATAGCTTGAGACGATCGTTCCGTGCTAGCCTCTGAAAATATGGGACCGATTGACATCCCAACTGTTCACCGGCGTTAACTAATGCGGCCGTTGACTGATAACCACCACCCCACGCCGCCACGCTCATCGACCAAAGCTTGAGTTTCTGCCTGAGCCATTGCATTCTTGCGTCTCCGGCTGGGAACCCGGCAGCCGCATTGGTCTGGCTACTATTTGCAACAACAAGGTCACTGATGACAACCGCCCTTCCCCCAAGATGCCTACAATGGCTTTCCGCCCATCTGGACAAAGACGATGTCTAGACGAGCAAGTTTTCACTCCTCCAAAATGCATCGAAGTCAACCAGATAGACGACAAGGAGACAGCCAGAGAGTACCACGGTGGAGCTTGGGTGTGCTCAATCCCAAAGACACGGTCGACGTTCCAGGTTGGACTACTTTTACCCCCCTCTTTTACCAAGTAAGGGTATGCCTGACTTTCATTGATCAACCTGCTCAGGCTCCGTCTTGCTTCTCACCGACCTGTCTTCCCAACAGACAACAGGTTCTCCGCTCAAAGACAGCGAACAAGCCTCCCCAACATTTCCCCCACGCGAAACTGGCGAAGACAATGAAGTGAGCAATAACAAGAAGACCACCTCCGATGGAACCATTATTCTCGATCCCCAGCCTGACGAATCCCCACACGATCCCCTGAACTGGCCAAAATGGCGTCGCGATACCGCCTTGATTGCGCTCGGTTTCTACTGTATGGTGGGCGGTGGAATAACCCCATTGCTGGCCGCTGGTTTCACAGATGTGGCAGACGACTACAAAGTTCAGGTGTCACGCGTCGCCCTTACCACAGGCTTGATGATGCTAGGATTGGGGATCGGATGCGTTCTGGTCAGCCCGACCGCGATAATATACGGCAAGCGACCTGTCTACCTCACCAGTGCAATTCTCTTGCTCGCCACCTCAATCTGGTGCGCAGTCAGTCAAAGCTTTACATCGTTGTTAATAGCAAGGGTGGTTCAGGGTATCGCTGTCAGTCCTGTGGAAGCATTGCCCAGTGCAACAATCACAGAGCTATTCTTTTTACACGAACGGGCTTTTAGGATTGGAATCTACACGCTGATGTTATTGGGGGGTAAGAACCTGGTACCGCTTGTTAGTGCAACCATCACTCACCACTTCGGGTGGCGATGGGTATTTTGGGCTGTGGCTGTCGTCGTGGGAGCGTGCGGGCTTGTCCTTTTTGTGTTTGCGCCCGAGACCTTCTGGGATAGAACACCGTGTGGAGTGTCGACATCGAGTGAGGCCACAGATTTTGCCAGCCATGGGGGAAGTTGTCAAGGGAAAGGCACTGCATCGACAGACGAAGAGCAAGCAAATCCGACGGACGCGGGCAGCCAGGCAAACTCGAACAACCTCTCCGCAGCATCGACTTATAGACCAGAAAACAACGTGGACAGACCGTCTTACGAGACGGTGGGGATGGTGGAGACCCTGGATGAACGCATCATTTCGCCCACTTCGCCAACATTGTCATCCTCCGCAACACCCGGCAATCAGGATTTGGAAAGGAGGATAATGGAGCACCAAGCCATGCCCCCGAGGCAGAACCCGTACATGAACCGGATGCTGGCGCAACCCCACGCGGCATTCTCAAGGCATCTATTACCATGGCATGGCAGGCTGCGAGAAGAAGAGTGCTGGTTTAGAGTAGCAGCTAGGCCTTTCTTTCTCTTTTCGTACCCAGCAATCCTTTGGTCTGCAGTTGTCTATTCGTGTTGCATCGGCTGGCTGGTAGTCATCTCGGAGTCCATGGCTGTCATTTATCGGAACCCAAACACTTATCGCTTTAGTGCATTCTCGACTGGTCTAGTGTATATTTCACCATTTATTGGAGGTGTGCTGGGAACGGCTGTAGCAGGAAAGATGTCAGATGTCGTTGTCAGAGCTATGGCTCGACGGAATGGCGGGGTGTATGAGCCCGAGTTTCGACTGGTTATGATCATACCGGTGGCTATCACTACGGTGGTTGGGTTGACGGGCTTTGGGTGGAGTGCTGAGGCGCATGATGCCTGGATTGTCCCTACTGTTTTCTTTGGGGTTATTTCGTTTGGCTGTTCCTTGTGAGTCTCTCTTTGCTAAATGAGCCAAGGCAAATGCTGACCATAAAATAGGGGTTCAGCAACTGCTATTACGTTTTGTGTTGATAGCTACCGGCAGTTTGCTGGGGAAGCACTAGTCACACTAAATTTCAGCAAGAATATCTTTCACGGCTTGGTGTTCAGTCTTTTCGTTACTGAATGGATTCAAACTGACGGCCCAAAGATTGTGTACATCTGGATCGGGGTTATTCAGTTGATCGCGATGCTCTTCACGGTGCCATTGTTCATCTTTGGGAAGCGCGCACGGCATTGGACCCCAAAACAAGGGCTTCACCAAAGGATTACATCTACCCTCTGAAAAGGGAGCGAGAAGGGAAAGAAGTACAATAAACTCCAACAAGGCCAAACACCAGCAATTCCACCCTTGACTACTCCGTCTTCTTTGTATCCCGGATCATGGAACACTCAAGATATCTTCCATCCAAATACTCCGCCACCTGCTCGACACGAAATCCAAACTTCTCAAACAGGGGTTTTCCCTCAGGTGATGCCTCGAGGTATGCCTTGTAACCTTCCTCGTCAACCTTTTGGACTCCCGATTCCATCAACATCCGACCAGCACCAAATCCCCTGTAATCTGGACGCGTGGCAATGAGAGCTAGATAACAATGACTTTTGCTGCCCATGTACTTCTCGTGTCGGGCGTGCTGATCACCAAAGAACGTCACTCCAAGTTCGGGGTCGGTCATATTTTGCATGACTTCTTTGGAGAGCTCCATCTCCAAAGGAACCAAGCCTGGCAAGGGGGAATTCTCAGGGACAAACACCCACTTGGCAAGACCGACAACAATGGGCGGGGAAAGGGAAATATCCTCGACGATGTCAAGGTGGCAGTTGGCGTCCTGAAAGCTGGAGGCGATGACTTGGGTCCAGAAATGGATATTGAACTGCTTGGCATCGACCGAGGTTGTAGTGCCCCCGGAGATGTGGTTGATGAGGACGTTGGTTGAGAAGGCGTGTTCTGTGATGACACCGCAGGCTTCAGTGTCCGAGGGAAGAGCTGGGCGGAGTTGGAGTGGCATGTTTGTTGAAGTTGGATTAGGATTTGTATGGGAGTGCGTGTGTATAAATATACTGGGCGGAGCAGAGAGGAGTCTGTGATGCGGAAAAGACAAAGAAAAGGTACTGAGGAGAAATGCAACCTAATGTATACATTCTGCATTACCAACATCCTATGACTGTCGTTAAACGGTATGTTTACAATCTCGGTGAGGATACCTTGAATCTGATGGTCCGCAGCTTACGCCTTCCAATGCTATTCGTAAGCATGGGAACGACAGCCTGGAAGGATCTGCAGAGCCAACAGTCTGCACATCTGAGCAAATGCCGGTCGATTAAATTAAGGCCATATCGGTGATAGAAGACACATTTTGGGGATGGCCGGCGCTGACACTGACGCGGCGATGCACAGCGGCGGCAGGACGGAAACCGCGGGGGCCGGGCTGCCCTGTTGTGTTCCGGGCTCCGGGGTTTACAGCTGGCTCGGCTTGTTGACTTTTGGAGTTTTCGCTACCTTTCTTGAAATCTTTTGTAAACTCGCTGTTGGTTTTTGGGGGAAGTTCGGGCTAGCTTTCTATCCCTTTCCGTAAACATTACCGCAAATCATCATCAATTTAGTGCCTTCATCATTGCACGTCGCCTCAGGCTTGTCTCACTATTGAATTATCATTTCTACAGGAATCTGCATCAGAACTCGAGGTCCCCCCCCCCGGCCAATTCAGCAGCCTTTCTAGATTCGTCCTTCTTTCTCCCGCAATGGTTCCGATGCCAAACTGCCTTCTCTTGCCGATGTTCGTTGGCGATGCTTGGCACAAGATCCAAGAACGAAACGCCGCGACTTTGCGTTCCCACCAGTCTATTACGAAGATGTTGCGCACACGCAATCCAGACTGAGATCTTGAAGATGCACCTCGTTGTAAGGCTAAGAGTTGTTGGTAGGAATGGCTACCGAAAATGATTGAATTGTCCGTCCGTCTATCTTCTTTCAAAGCCAGAGAATCTCCATTATATCTGTGCATGGTGGCAGCGCTGGTGGCATATGGTACCATGTCTAGCTGAACTGGCTACGCTAGTTCAGCTCCCCTGAGCTCTATTCAAGCTTGGTTGATCAAAACCCCTTTCTGTCTGACACTAGCTAGCTAGGAGCCAGGTACCCCTGTGTGAAGCTATCACCCCTCACTTCAGCTTGACAGAAGAACTAGGCCTCATTGGCAAGTTTGGGCCCCCTCTCCAGATAGTTGGTACCAAAGGACAGTGTCTCTGGGCGCTTCGTCACGTCATGCCCGAGGTGCCTGTTCCGGAGGTCTACGGCTGGACCCGAGATGGCGGTCAGAATTTTATCTACATGGAGTTAGTTCAAGGCTACACTCTTGCGGAGCAGTGGGATCACCTCAATCCAACCGCACAGATCGATATATGCAACCAACCTTCTACCATGGTCGCTAAATTGCGAGAGCTACGACACCCCCTAGGCGAGCTTTTCCTTGGTCATATCAATCGTGAGCCTCTTGGTAATATTGTATTCACCAATGAATGTCGGCCGCCGGCAGGACCGTTCAAATCTGTTGCTGAATTCCATGACTGGATGTCTGGCAGATTAGAGCGTGTCACACGTCAGCCATCAGCATGGACCATAGCTAGCAACCCAGTTAACTGCACATTCTGAGTCAGTTGTTGGAAAGTGAGGCGAGAAAACAAGCCACAGGCAGCACGGACCAGTTTGAGAGATAAATACACGAGCAGAAGAGCAAAACAGTGAGACGAAAGGATTCCCTACAAAGGATCTTGAGGCCACTGAATATTATTAAAATGAATTGAGCCTATGTTGTTCCAAGCCCTCAACTCCAGCGCTTGTCACAGAGCGCAAGCTCGACGGCGCTGGCCAGGCAAAGAAGTTTTGGAGATTCCAGACCCCTATCGAAGCGGAATGTCAGACAATGCTAAAGTTGTCTTTGCACATGGCGACCTCCACCGAGCCAGCATCATCGTTTTGAAGAATGCCGAGCCACCCCAAATCCTGGCCATTATTGACTGGCGGCAGTCGGGGTGGTACCTGGATTATTGGGAGCTCTGCAAAGCCATGTACACGGCTGGAGGGGAGGGTGAATGGATGGACATATATATCCCAATGTTTGTGAAGGAGCAGAGCTGTCTAGATGCATTTGAGGACCATTCTAGAGTATTTAGGTACTAATGCCCGACAATTTCGAGAAGATGATAATAGTTGAAACAGAGGGAACATCAAACCGATGATACACGTGACATCACCGAGCAATTGCATAGCATGCATAGCATTGGACCGTCAGATCCGAAGCTGCATGGGGAGCATCAGACTATGGAGTATGGAATGCAGAGGAGCCAAAGTGGAAGTTAGCGATGATGCTGAATTGTCAAATGTCTTGGATTCTTGGGACTGGACCCATCCAGAGCCTCGTTTTTAGTTAAGATTTCAAATAATGATATAAAAGGGCTATGAGGAGACACTGCTAGTTGACGGGGGCATCTGTAAAAGGCCAAGTAGATTATTGGAGGCAGGATCGTTTTATCTCGCACTCGTACTAATCAGGATAGAAATTGGAAGGGAAAGATGATAGGAAAGAGGCTTTTTTGGTGAATTCAATCGGTGTGGAAGTTTTGGATAAGGAGTGGGAGTAGTTTTCGAGTTTTGTAAATTGCCCAAAGTTAAACCTATGGAAAAGTGGTGCGGGGTATTGGTTCCTTAGTTACTTGCATTTGTGGTGTACTGCGCAACGGCCACTTTGATCTGATTCTTGAGATGAGCGACAACTAACATGGCAGGCGTGTAAGTGGCATCTCTTGCATCGTCATTCTTGCTCACCAACTGGACTCCGGAAATGGCAGTTGGTGGACGTTTGTGGCGCCGTCTGTGGAGCTTGGCCAAGATTGGAGGTTCAAGTCTTGGTAAAAATCAGATTTGGATTCTGGAAACCACCGAGAATTTGAAAAATCCCATGTTGCATATGTCAGGGGGCCAGTGGAGTGCCAAATGGACCCTGAATCGAAGCGATAACAGAAGGTACAGTGAGCTTGAGAGCAACTTGGTTAGTGTCAATTTTATCCCCTGTCTGTTCGACGTCACTGGACCCTGAAGTCTTATCTGAGCCAAGAGAATCCGCTGCCATCACCCCGAAGCCAATCAGACGAATCCAAGCCCGATAAGAAAGTCGAAACTTTGGGCTGTTTTCATCAAAGGCAGTCTCTGCACCACGGTTCTGCACTTGCACACCTGCGCCAGCCATTGTTTGCTGCACCCTCTTTCACTCATCAACCACACCACAACAAAGCGACCCACCCCACAACGGTCCTTCTCTCACTGCAAATGTTCCTTTCCCCTGCTTGCATCTCACAACACACGTTGCCCAGAGTATTGAACCTTGCCCTCCGACAGACCGCTCAACAAAACATTATCTCCTCCTTCACCAGGCAGTTAAGACCTACCAGGCCCTCGCTCTCAACGCTTTCCCCTTTGCGCGCAGCGACCGCCACCGCAACTGCAACCGTCGAGATGGCTTCAGTACAGATTCCCACCGCCACAGGTGGCAGCGAGCGTGTCCCATTTTCTCAGCTGAAGGGCCGCATTGCGCCCCAGCTACTCCAAAATATTGAGAAGATGGGCCTCACCCACATGTCCCCAGTCCAAGAACAGGTGCTGCAGATGTCAAGCCTCAAAAATGACTGCTTAGTCCAGGCCAAAACCGGAACCGGCAAGACGATTGCTTTCCTGCTCCCTGCCCTGCAAAACATCTTGACCGCCCCAGACCTCCAGCGCGACTTCGTTGCCCTGCTTGTCCTGGCTCCCACGCGCGAGCTGGCCCAGCAGATCGCAGATGAGTGCGACAAGCTGACAGGCAGGACTCTCGACTGCCACATCGCCGTCGGTGGTACCGCCAAGGAGTCCCGCCTGAAGAAGTTCCTCAACGGCAAGCCCACCGTCTTGGTGGCCACCCCAGGCCGTCTGATCGACTATCTCTCCGAGGAGGAAACCAGGCACAAGCTCAGCAAGCTCCGGTGTGTGGTCCTTGACGAAGCAGACCGCATGCTTGACCAAGGCTTTGCCCCCTCCATCAAGAGGATCCTCCAGCAGATCCCCAAGAAGCAAGTAGCCGGCTGGCAAGGCATGTGCTTCAGCGCCACCGTTCCCAATGAGATCCAGCAGTTCCTCCCTCTGGTACTCAACAAGAACCACACTCGCATCTCCACCATCGACCCCAACGAGACCCCCACCGTTGACAGGATACCACAGTCCGCCATTCCCATCGAATCCATCTCTGACGCTCTCCCTGTCCTTCACTCCTACCTCATGACCCAAAAGAAGGCCAATCCCCAGCTCAAAGCCGTCATCTTCAGCGGCACCGCCCGCCACGCTGGGCTCCTGTACCATGTCTTTGGCCCAACCGGTGGCGCCGCTCCCAAAGGCTTGCCCTGCTTCCAGATGCACTCCCGTCTTTCCCAACCCGCCAGAACCAGAACGATCGAGGAGTTCAAGACCGCCGAAGCCGGTCTGATGTTCGCCTCGGACGTCATCGGCAGAGGCATGGACTTCCCCGACATTGACCTCGTCATTCAGATGGGTTTCCCACCTGAGAAAGCCCAATACGTCCATCGTGTCGGGCGGACAGGCAGAGCCGGCAAGTCAGGAGAGGCAACCATGATCTTGACCCCACAAGAGATGAGATTTGTCCGTGTCAACAAGGACTTCCCTATCAGAGTCACCGAGCCTTTGTGAGTTCTCCCCCCCCCCTTTCCAAGCACATTTTTCGTTCTCAAACTGACATTCCACCTAGCAACCACCCCGACCTCCCCCGGTCAGTAACCAAAATCGCCGAAGCCCTCGAAAAGGTACCCGAGCAGACTAAAAACCAAGCCTACACTGCGTTCCTCGGCTTCAACGTTACCATCGCCCGCCAGCTCGGCCTCCAGCCGCCCGATGTGGTCAACCTCGCCAACGACTTTGCCTATTCCATGGGATACGAGGAGATCCCCGAGGTGGAGCAAAAGACGGTCAGCAAGATGGGCCTCAAGGGCGTGGCGGGGTTGAGGATCCAAGGGAAGGGGGTGAGCAGGGCGGCTCCGGGGCCGAACAATAGAACCGGAGGAGGTAGAGCCCAGGGCGGGCCGGGAAGGATGCAGAGGGGAAAGGTGGTTGATCCGAGGGCAGGCGGTGGTCAAAATAACTATGGTGGAGGAGGTGGAGGTGGTGGACCCGCGGCGGATGGGAGCAATGGTGGAGGTAACAGGTCGCAGGGTGGTAGTAACAATAGCAGGGGAGGCGGCAACAGGAGGGGGCCGAGAGAGAGCACGGGTGCCAACGCCGAGGAGCCGAGTAGGAAACGGCCCAGGCGCGGTGCGCAGGTTTAAGTGAAACTTCTGAAAGGACCAAAACTTTGGGCTGTTTTGGTCGTTGGTTGATCTGCTCAAGTGGAAATCGGTGCACAAATGACGTTATAGAATAATAGATTTACTTCCACTGGAGGAATAGATGCTGCAACCTTGGATTGTACTAGACCAGGCAGAAGAGTTCGTTTTCCATCATCGCTTGCTAGTTCACGACTGTGGTTTGTCGTCAATTTCCACCGGACATATCAATGAGACGGACGTCAAGGAGCTTGGCGATTTCTTTTTCCACTCTCGGAATGAATCTCATAAAAATAAGATAGAAGCTGTCTGGTTGGACTCCATCTCATCTTACACTGCCTCCCCAGTCAACAACTCGAATGTACGCTCCCTTCAAATCGCAGCCGCGCGCAAAGAAATCTCAAAGGTCCCGCCTTATTGTAACCGTAGGCATAGCGATAATGAACAAAGCAAAAAAAAAAAAGAGGACTCTACCCCGTTCTTTCCACGCCCGTCGCCCAAGCTTCAGCTGAATTCGCCAATCCTCGGGCCAAAGTACTCTCCCTCTGCGAGCGTCTGCAGAACACAATTCCCATCAGAGTCGCAACCGGTGCTCATAACGTCGTTGCCCCACCACTGGAGGTTGATGTCCCATAGCTGAAGGGCAAAGAACATAACGATACCGCTAATAGCAATACCGCAGCTAAAGGCAGCCGAGGTAACGTAATTGTACTACACACAGCTAAGCGTTAGTCATTCTCCTCCCTCAGACATAGTGTGGACTATTGACAACATACCTTTGACCACAATGCCAAATACCGCTTCTTCAGATACAGCCACGAAAACGCCGCGACTGGAACAGCAGGCCAAACATACGTCAGATTGTACGGCGCCCAGACCAAGGCACCGCTCATCATTACCACTGGGTGGGCGTTGCGGAGAATGGAACTCTTGGGCCACTTTTTGTTCAGGTACCAAAATAGGATCACCACGATCACACCAAGTGGGAAACCCAGCAGGGTGACTGCGTACTGGCCACCGACACCCCAAATCTTTCGTGGGCCCACCGTGCCCCAAAAGACAGCGGCCGTGAAAAAGGTGTTCACGCCTGGGCAGGTGAAGCGGAAAGGTGCGTCGCTGGTGCATACGTTTTCAATGTGGACCTGGTACTGCAAAACCGCGACGCTAATGAGCGTTGAAATCAATGTCGGAACCATCTGAGCCCAAAAGGTAAAGCGGGGTGGAATCTTGAGGTAGTGGGCGAGTTTGAGATCGGCGCTGAATGACAGCGCATGGGCGCAGGTGACATATCCATAAGACTTGAAGAAGCACATGGCAATAGCGTTACCCTCTACCCAGACGCCACCGATGAATTCGGCAATGACATTCAGCGTGACCTCGACGCCGGTCATGGCGGCAATGATGCCAATAGGGACGACAAAGACGAGACACAGGGCGATGCCGTACAACACCACAAATGGCGTCGTGTTCGTCGGCCACAGAGCAATGCCAACCATGCCGACAGCAATGGCGATGGCCAAGCAGATCATATACCACCACTCTGGGACTTCGGGGTAGGCGCGCATCAGTCTGTTATGGATATCAAGAAGGTCCACATCATCCTCGCTCGTGTTTTCGCTGGTTGCGTTCTTGTTCTTCCACTTCCTCACGCCCAATTTGGCCTTACGCCAGAGATCACGGATACCGAGCTTGATCTCCAGACGGTGGTAGAGAGCAGCGTAAGTCACCGTTGAGGAGTACAAGGCAAAGAACATCATGTACACGACCACATTGCTGGCAGCCAGAAAAGGTGGCGAGTATGCCTGGTATTTTTTGCCGTCGAAGATGCCATTGTCATCGATGATAGCGCTGACATTGTATCTCTTGCCGAAGTGGTCCCATGGCTTGTTCGAGTTGACGGGGAGGTAGGATGTGTTGAAGGCGTTGGTGTAGTAGATGGCTATGATGATGAACATGGAAATAAACGTGCCCAGGAAGTTATTGAATGTTGAGAAGAAGGGCACCATCAACGGATCGACAATCGCCCCCAGAATGTTCCAGTCGAAGGTTGGTATTGGGTTCAGTCCGAGGCCTGTCGAACTACCCGAGATACTGGCGAGATCGACGTTGTTTGGCGAGATCCACGTTATCCAGCTGAAGTAACTCAGGGCGCCAAAAATGTAGTTGGGTAGCCAGAAGTATGCAAACATGAGCCCAAAAGCCCAACAGAAATACTTCATTCGGGACATGGTCCAGCGGGTTTTGAATGGGCCCTCGGTGCTCCTCTCCTCCAACGCCTTATCGTGGAATGCCGAGTTGAGCGCGATGGTGACCAAGGATGCCGGCCACACGCAGAAGGAGGGGTAGACCAGAAAACGGCGGCAGAGGCCAGCCAATCCGTACCCGATAAAGTTGGTCGAAATCGCAATGAGGAGTTGGTAGGCGACATTGTTGGCCCAGGCCTGGTTGAAGAACTGGGGGAGAACTTGGATCCAGACGATATAGTTTGTGTAGGGAGTGCTCTTGGCCACGTTGGACATGATGGTAATCAGCATGTGCTCCTTCTTGTTGAAAGGCCCTGGATTGAGGCTGTGACGAACGCCAAAGAGAGTGAATCCCTTGTCGGGAAGTACCCGTTCCAAGAACTTGCCCACGGGGTAGGCCAACAGCTGAGGAACAGTTGACCCGACAAAGATATTTGGGAGACGAATGTCGAAGAAGGAATTTATGAAGGCGAGGCAGCAGGCAAAGAAGATACCCATGGCCCAGGCACGAATTGTCGAGACGGGCAAGTTTGGATCATCGTGATTGTCCACGACAGCTCGCACTTCGGCGTATGGTGAATTGTTGGTGATGAGCGCAGCTTGGATTTTCATCTCCTCGATGAGGTGCTCATACTTGTGGGGATTGGCGACCAGATCCTCATTGTCTGTCGTGTGGTCAGTTACTGGTGGCTCAGATAGGGCAAGGGCAAGAGCGGTCACCGACCAATGAACTCGTCAATGTGGTTGATGATTTCGATGGGGAAATTTGGGTCACGGCTGTGTTGTTTATGCACTTGTTTCATCATCTAGAGGCACGCGGTTGGTATCAGTCACGCCATGAACCAAAGAGTGCCAAAGAACCTCAACCTACCCGAAGCGTTTCATCTAGGGTGAACCTCGACGCGAGGTGCCTAGCCTCGAGGAGATCGGACTCGGTCACATTAAAAGCGCGTCCCGTCTCTTTCAAGCTCTCAGGCAGCTGCTCGGAGGAATTCGTGTTGGAGAGCTTTGACGTTGGTCAGCGCATGTTTGCCCATGGCGACGACCCGCTACTGACTGACCTTGATCTTTTCGCCCTCGACAGTGCTGGCAAAGGTGACAGGCTCCTTGGCCTCGGACATTTCGTTGGCCACCGTCATGACAGGCAGAGGGGCACGACGGGACTGGTATGAAGAGTAGGTAGGCGAGGCAAAGACGAGGAGATGAGGTTAAGAATGTCTAGGACGGAGGGGTAGATAAAGCAGACGAGGCGCGACCGTCGTCCGTGCGAGGGCCGGGGCTAGGTGATGGCGACAGAGGTGTGAGTGGGAGTTGATAGAAGAAGAGGGGAGAGCCAAGGAAAGGAAGGCTTCCGCAACCGGACTCGGGCTAGAGACTCGGTCGTGAGCGGACGCGGGGGATATGGGTGCCGGTGGAAGCAAGGTGGCAGGAGCCAGGGAGTCACTCGAGTATCAAAAGGCAGGAGCGAGACGGGACGAAGGGGGGTTAGGTAGGTGGTGACGAGAGCCCGCCGTTTTGATGGGTGATGAAGGCGGGGACATGCGAGCAAATAAATCAGCAGAATCTCTCTACTAGTTGATGATCCATGGGCCATGCGGTATCTCCCCCCCATGCGGCATCTGCAGCATCTCTGCAGCATGTCTCTGCAGTATCAGGGTCGGATCATGGATGGCAAAAAAGTCTAAATGACGGCAGCGGCAGCGATATGCTTGCTGGGTGGAATTACCCGGCCATCCAATATTGCTCCTGCCGTTGCTCATTCCTCCTTCCTCTTGCGAGATGCCGTCTTTTTATCTGTGGGCGCCGATTCGGATACCAGTTGACCTCGGTGTCGAAGCTTCGGTTAGGTAGCGCCTTGCTCGAGTCACGTTGAACAAGCCTTTCGGCTGTCACCATTCCCCGCCTCCCTGGATCACAGATCGCCGCTCTGGACGCCTGCTTCCAGTGTCTGCATGTTTGGAACGCACGGCAGCATTGCCGCAGCTTGTCGTGGCTTTAGCCTGCAAAGGTGATCATTGGTATCCTCAGAGATCAGATATCAAAGAGACAAGGGACATTTGCAATTAGGAAGAGATAAGAACAGTGCATGGTGTGTAACCAATTGGCGTGTCGAATGCTATCCCAACCAGGCAGTCCAGCAAGGCTTAGGTGAACCTTAACAAGCACGACATGCACAACATGCACGCCGTTGCGATACCCTACCTAGGTACGGCCGGCAGAGCGCGGGAAGGATGAAGAAGCGTGCAGCCTTTCCCCTACCGCCTAAGAAGCTGGGGTAGCTGGAGGCAGGGAGTTGTTGATGTCTTGGACCGTCAGCGGTACGTACCATCCCTTGTAACTTGTTTCAGTGTTCCAGACCTCCACTTCTCCGCTTTTTGCTTCGGCTGTTTCCGCAGCTTCCCCCCATGGCTCTCGTGGGGCCCAACCAAGCAACCTTATCTCGACCTCGCTCCTATCACTGACCAGACTCCTTGGCTAACAGACCCGCTCCAATATCAACAGGCCGGCCGTGACCTTTAACAGCTTACAATATATCAGGTGTGGCAGTCCTCTACGGACTGATCATGTCCCGAGACGGTGGGTTAATTCAGACGTTGATTACATGGCTCGCGTCCGGGAAGCCCTGATTGGCCAGACAAAGTGCCGACAATGTTTGCTTCGTCCACACTTTTGGCCTCCTGTTGTCTCTTGTGGTGCATTTCGCCCATGGAACTCTTGCACGGGGGCCGCAGAGAAACCTGCCGCCCGGGCCATCGTTCCGGCCCACAAGGTGCAAGATGAGGTCATGGGCTTAGGTAATTGCACAACTACCTGACACGAAGATGGCGGCTGCCTCATTGCTACTGTTTAGTCACCCCTCACAGCATGACTGGCCAATTCCGGATGCGACACCCCCAATGGCATGTCGTCGAAAACAAAGCACAACTGTTCTGGAATAGGGAAGCGGTCACGAACAAAGGAAACAACGGCCTTTGTGTGTTCTCACTCGCGCAAAGAACATCAACATGAAAAAAGGAAGCATAACCTCACGGGGGTGAGTGGGCAGTCTCTGGAGAGATGCGTAGCTCCAGACTCCTTGATCAGTCGCCTTTTCGTTTCCTCAGCTTCCACCACTGCGTCGAGTTCAAAATGGCATCGAGTTCGGGCGAGGATGCGCCTGTGATCCTTCCACGAAAGAACATCCCGAATGACATACTTGCAGGTTTTGGAGATTCGGTATCAGGCAACCCGAAACAATGGCGACAATCCTTATTTGGGAACTTCGGGTTGCGCGAAGCACCGTAGGGCTTTATCCCTGGCTCAATCCCATTTGACGCATCGAAAGCAACCCACAATAGGCTCCTCCGAAACTACAAACTTGTTGCCGACCCTGAACTCGACACATTCCCAGTCTTAGACCAGGATAACTTCGACGAGAATGATCTACAGCAAGTACTCACAGTCGATCTAATTAAGCATTGCTACAACGGTCTCTTCACAGCACGAGAGGTACTATGGTTGACTGGTGGGCAGCTTTATGCACTCGCCAATAAGCTACTGCACTTGGTTCAACGGGATAAAAACGCCCGCCTGGGCCCGGGACCGGGGAGGCCGGCAGACAACAAAACTGCGAAGTGGTGGGTCTGCCTTCATGATGCTGCGGTGATTGGGGTTATGGTAAAGGACAAAACGACTGAAATGCTGAGCCAACGATCTCAGCCCCCCTGGAAGGCGGCCCCCTGTAGAGTTGCCGGGTTTGAGGAGGCATCATCTAAAAGACCGTGTGAAAAGGTTCAAAGCAGCCGCGTCCACGGTCCACTTCGCCAACGATAACGTGCACTGAACGTTGTTTATCCTCCATAAGCCACAAGACCCAACGCGGAACTGGACCGCGTTTTGGCTGGATTAAGCAAAAGGTAATTGTACACAACAACGAAGGGAGGCCAAAGACGCGTTGGTATCCTGGCTCCAAAAGAACTCCAAGGATTCGCGGGTGAAAAACGTGGCACTAGAGCCTGGGCCAGCTCTAATCTTTCTCGACAGGCAAACGCCAGCGCAAAAAGATGGCTGGAGCTGTTCCTTATAGTGTATCGCAAACAGCTTGACTTTTATTCGATATGAGTTCTGGGGTTGGGACATGATACCTCATTTCAAAGGCAAGAAAAACAAGCAGAGAAAACAGGCTACGGAGGCAGTCTGGCCCTTTGAGGCATGGAGAGGCAGCGAGTTTGGCCGGCCCGACGATGGAAGGGTTAGGAGGAGCATAGATGATAAACCTATCCTGTTATTCATAGATGGCTTCAGCGGTGTCTTGGGCAAGCTTTTGGCCATTGACGACTGTGATGAATTGAAGGCAATCCTGCGCAGGTTCCGGGATGAGGTCACTAAATCACAACAAGGGATTGCACCTCTGGGACAAGCGATATCAGGAAACAGAGATCCGAAGCCAGGATCACATGCTGCCTCAACGCCGCAACCAACGGCAACTGGAACACCACAGATACCCTTTTCAAGCTTTTCTTTGACGGAAAGCCCTGTTATGAAGGCAACAGGATTGAAGAAGAACGCCTACAGCGGGCACGAGCTGCAGCCGCGGCAGCTCGTGCCTAAAAAGATGGCTCTGGTGATGGAACGCTCGGGGGAGGTGCTCGGCTTGAGAACGTATCCGAGAAAGACTATGAGCTCAACTGGCGAGTCCGCCAACTCCGAGACCTCCGATCGGGACTGCAAGGTAATGTGAAACAACGCACAAGAAGGAAGGAATTTGACCTGGCTCGTCAGGCAACGGAGGAACTAACGGAAGAGAACGAGTTAGAGGTTTACTGAATCGCCCAGAAACGCAGATGTGTCGAGTTGCAGAAACGCGGAACACTAGCCAGAGCTGGGGGAGAGGTTCCCGTCCCTCCGAGACCCTCTTGGTTCCCGGATGAAGTTAACCTTGCAGCTGCCCCTGAGATTAGCTGGTCTACCGAAGTGTCGCAAGACGAAGCAAGCAACGTGATCCCGCCCCGACAGAGGGCCACAGCACAAACAGCTCCGGCTCCTACAGGTGGACCAAACCTCCTTTCAATCCGACCTCGCCCGACGACGGGGCCCTAAGCCACGGGCAAAAGGTCTTGGCTCACTCCATACTATCAGCGCAATCGACAACAAGCCAAGATGGTGGAGGAGGAACCGGAAGAGGAGGAACCAGAAGAGGAGGAGGAACCGGAAGAGGAGGAGGAAACGGAAGAAGAGGAGGAAGAATACGAACAGGAGGAGGAGCCACAACGCGTGAGCCCCCATCTTCGCTCCCTGAATATTAGCGGGTTGACAATGACGAAGAGGAACTGCCCGCAGATGAGGGTGAACTACAGCGCGGGGAGAGCCAGGAATAGCAGCAACCAGATGATGAATTTTCAGACGCTGAGCTGCCTCAGGATCTGTTCCCCGATGTCGTAGGGAGAAGGAGGTCTCGGGAAGAGGGCAGTAGTGATGTAGTCAGATCAGAGGGGAAGCGCCCAAGAATCGAAGGAGAGCACGACTCGGACGACTGGCCGTGGAACGAATAATTGTTCGATTGAGGAAGGAAGAAGATGCGGCTTTTTGGGGTGGCATTTTTTGGGTTTATCTGGGTGTTATGGTTCTAGGAAAATGGTTGGGATTTCGTATTTTGTCATTTTATACCGAGTTAGTGGTGAAATGTTAATGGTCAAATAATGCTGAACCCGATGTTATTTCTTTACAGGGGGGGGACCTTTGCCACCTATTCAAGAAGTTTTTTTTTTTCAAGAAATACTTCCAGATAGCTTTGTATTATCTTGAAACGTTAAATTCATTATTAAATCTGTTATCCTGTGCAATCTCTCCAATGGAGCCTGACATGGTACCCTGCAATATTCACGTGAACAGCCTTGAGGTACTGTGAATTCGCTTTCCTCCCAACTGTATGATGGAGATCTTACAACCGGATTTCACGTCGAAGTGAAATTCTATCAATCCAAAGTTGGCATATCATTAACCACAGGATACTTGGTATTAGTTCAGTTTTGATATCTTGATACGACTGATAAAAAGATGGAAATGTTGAATTTGCTACTATCAACTGTGCAGTTATTGAGAATTCAGGGGACAAATATTCACATTCATCAACATTGAGATTTAATTGAATGCCCGTATAGACTCACTAGAGCATTCCACCACAAACCGCAATAGTCAACTTTCGGATATACATTAATGGCCGGTGGTGTCACCACACTTTCTACATTATATATGCGCGCAAGGTGTGCAGCCATGCATCTATGAATGTTCTTCAGTAATCAGGAGCCACCCCACTCGCCCTAAAATCATTACTTGATCATCATATTCTCTAATTTGCCCCCCCCCCCCCATTATTAGCAAGCTCATTACAAAGGCACAACAGTCAAATCTCATCGAAATGGCCTGGCTCAACCAAAAACTAAACTCCCCACCCAACCCCCAAACCGAACTCGGCCGCCTCCAAATACTATCTACCACAGCAGCCATCCGCGTTTCCCCACTAGCCCTCGGAGGCGGCAACATAGGCCAAGCATGGAACCAAACCTGGGGCTTCCAGACCAAAGAACGGGCATTCGAACTCCTGGATGCTTATCTTGAAGTACGTTACCCATTAACCCCTTCCCTTACAACCATTTCATCTTTTCTTCGTCGCGTGTGTTCAACTCTGACCAATATTTCTCTTTTATAAGGCCGGTGGCAACTTCATAGACACCTCCAACACCTACCAAGACGGCGAGTCCGAAACCTGGATCGGCGAGTGGCTTTCTTTGTCCCCCTCGCGCCGCGACCGCGTGGTAATCGCAACAAAATACACCTCCGACTTTGCCCTCCTCGACTCCTCCTGCCCGGCCCGGCAAAAGGGGCAGTTTGCCAACTGCGCGGGGAACTCCCGGCGGAGTTTGTTCCAAAGCGTGAAAAGCTCGTTGATGAGGCTGAGGACGGAGTGGATCGATATTCTTTACGTTCACTGGTGGGATTACACCGCGTCGATCGAGGAGGTGATCGACTCGTTGAACGTGCTGGTGCAGCAGGGCAAGGTGCTGTACTTGGGCGTGAGCGACACCCCCGCGTGGATTGTGAGTGCGGCGAACACATACGCCAAAAGTCATGGCAAGGTTGGGTTTAGTGTCTACTCTGGCAAGTGGAGTGTTTTGGCGAGGGATGTGGAGAGGGAGGTGTTGCCAATGTGCAAGGCTTTTGGGATGGCGTTTGTGCCATGGGGGGCATTGGGGAGTGGGTTTTTGCAGAGCAAAAGGCAGATGGAAGAGAGGGAGAGGCAAGGGGAGGGGCTGAGGGCTTGGGGGAGGGGGAGGGGGAGAGAGGGGGAGATGAGTGATGCTTTGGAAAGGATAGGGAGTGAGCTTGGGGTGGAGAGTGTGACGTGTGTCGCTTTGGCGTATGTGCTGACCAAGGCGAAGAGGATGGGTGTGCACTGTGTTTATCCTGTGATTGGGGGGCGGAAGGTTGAGCAGTTGAAGGAGAATATCCAGGCATTGGAATTGGAGCTCACAGAAGAGCAGATCGCGGCGTTGGAGCGCGTCAAGGAGTTCGATATTGGGTTTCCCCACGACTTCATCGGTGGAGACCCGGATATGACAGGTGTTTGGGGGGACTTGACGGCACAGACTGTGTATTTGTCACCACCACCTACAGCCTCTAGAGCAAAGGAAGATGTCGAAAATACAGGGGTTTTTTTTGCATAAGCATTATTCACCTAGACTATCATTTCGAGGGAAATCCAATGCTGATTCTGGAAGACATGCTGCCAAAATCTGTGGAAAATTTCTTTCCTTATTTCTACATTCACTCCCTCCATCTTCCGATGACCTTAGCCGCATAAACGCCAACAAAATAAAACTTGAAAATAAAACGAGCGGCAAAAATAAATTTCTGGATTTTAGTGCCAATGTGGCATACATGAAGAATGCATTCCCAAGAGGAATGAAAGTCAACTGCCTGATTCTACTGTCTTTTATGACTGGATAGGTACTAACTTTGCCAGTCCGTTTTCGTGATCGTGCTATGCTACCTTGAGCCATGCCTTTGCCGAAGATTCAGTTGAGTTTATTAATCCCTGTGACACGGCGGAACCTCTCGGCCTTGCCTCACCGTGCATTGGACAAATATAAGGTTGTTTTCTCCCCTAAGTCTAGCCGCAAATCCTAGTTCCTGACATCTTCCAACATCCAGGCAACATGACGAGAACACGGGGATCCCACATTATGGCCCGCATTTCACCGAAACATCCCGGACACAAGACATCAACCAAAGGGGATTACGAGGCACTTCAATAAAACTTGAAGGAGTGGAGGCCAAAACGTAATTATGCCCAAACAACGCAAGCGAAGATTGGTGTGACAAGGGCTGGAGTTCAGGGCATGGAACAACATAGATTCGATTCATTCGAAATAATCTTCAGTGGCCTCAAGCTCCTTGATGAGGAATCCTTTCGTCCCACTGCTCTGCTCTCCTGCTTGCGTATTTATCTCTCTCAAAGTGGCCCGTGCTTGTGATGACCTTAGGCATCTGCCATGTCCAGTACTTCCCTCTGATTATACATGAGCCAATAATGCCTCTGCTTTTGCCGCCTATAGCCCGTTGTTTGTTTTACTTTCCAACAACTGGCTCAGAACTTGTCGGCAGCATCCTTGATGAAGCTATTCCCAGAACACACATAGCCACACGCAGACCACTACTCCAGAACCTTCTCGCACCGCGCACTGGCCAACGCGCTTGGCCATTTCAGAGGCTTATGTTGTCAAATCTTCTCTTTTTTCTTTTCATTTTCTTTTCCAAGTTCAATGTCCTGGTAGAGTGGCCTAGCTAGTTGCAATACACTACCTTGAGACCGTTACAATAAGTAGTAACCGCTCTCCGATTACGTTTGCTCAAAGAGCTACCAGTCACGATGTTAGAGAGCAAAAAAGTGCTCGGTTCAGAGAGTAAAGTCTCTCTATCGTCCCTAGTCTCTGCCTCATGCTCAGCAATCAAATCAGGGGCCCTCGTCCACCCCACCCTGGCCAGTTGGCACAAGGATCAACCCCATACCTCACGTCAACCGTCGGCATCTCCCTATTAATCAACCCCTTGACGTTCGCAGCCTGCCCTCCGTACGACCCAAAAATCCGCTCCATCGTCAAATCATTCCCCTCAAGCCAAAACCTGGCGTCTTGGTTTTGGAATCTCACACCCCCATTCTGTCGACTGAGAAGCGAACTGAACGTGCGCATGATGCTACCCATTTGTCGAACGGGAGCTCTGATAAGGTAAAACAACCGCTCGGCACCGGTGTGGGGAAAAGTAATGATCCTGGCAGCGGCGTGGCTGAAACCATTGGAGGGCTCGGGGAGGCGGATGCTGCAGCCGAAGATGTGGTCATCGCACCAGGAGAATTCGTAGCAGATGGTGTGTTTCTGTGCTGAAACGGACGAGGTGTGAGGTCACTATTCCTCGAGCTGCAGAATTGTGTAGCCCCATACTGGAACGGGCGTGGTGTAATGTTTCCCGAAAGGTCATCTCTCGTTCAGCAACCTGTGCTAGAGACGGGCCCGGGACAATAAAGGGAGTGCGCTGTGCCGAACAGCTAAGGGCCCGACGTAATAGCCTGTCTGGTCCGGTACTCGGAAAACTGAAAAGGACTTGCCAATCCAATCTGCGAGCTCTGGCGGTGGTTTTGGGTACCAGTGCCTGAGGCTTGACCTAAGCTGGAGCCAGTCCGTAGGGGATACTGATGCGTATAGTGAGGACTAAGGTACGGCTCGAAAGCGTTGCTCTGGGGAGTATAATTAGCACTTCCATACGCCGTGGTCAGCCTGGGAGCGTCTTGATGGGCCGTCTGAACATGATAGTACTCTTCATCCTGCCAGGTGCTTGCCAGGTATGACATAGGGGACTATTGAACTGTCAATTGAGAGGATAGCATAACGGACTTGGGCATAGAGTTGAAACTTACATTGAGCGCGTTGAGGCAGCACGCTTTGAGCGTTCGGTATACCCTGAGAGTACGACTTCGTGAGGAAGACGTGGACTAGATTGAATGGTAATGAAGATTGCAGCTCAGATATTGCTGTTGAAGGCGCAGTTGACTTAATAAAAGGGGTGGTGTTTGAAGAATATGCAGGAGATGCAGGAGATGAAGCGGATACAGCTACCTTAAAAATGCAGATAAATATGTGCGCAAAGTGTAAATCGAAGAAGATTGGGTGAAGAAAAAGATTCCTCGCCGTTTGAAAGTCCGTTGTGAATGAGGAAAAGGATAAATCAAGCCTTCAGTCGAGTCTAAATACTGCGACAGAAATCTCAGAATAAAGACGTGCAAAGGCTTGAATGCAAGACCCGCAAAAGCTTGAATGAAAAGAACTTACGAAGCTCAGATGAATAATGATGCTCATGGCTGCTTTGAGGCTAGCCCATAGTATGACAAAGTTATCGTGATAGCCACCGAGGACCATGAACAATCCTTGAATAGTGGCAAAATGTGGAAGAAGATTTTAGCCCTTTGGCAACCTAACACTGCTTAAGAGAAATGTAGATTGAGGTTTTGATTGGTTATGTAAGACGATATGCTAGTCAAGAAGGTTGACATGCGTGGTAGAGTGCAGGGGGCGAAAAGGGGTCTCGCCCGGTTCAGGATTAAATATAGTTTCCATGTCCACCGTATCCATTGGGATCGGGATGCATTTTCCATGAGCCCGGAATATTGTATACGATTGGACGCGTTGGCGCTGTTGCTGCCGCCGCCGGCGGAGGAGGTGGTGGTGACGGAGTGGCTGGAAAAGACAGGTCGTTGACAGTCCCAGGACCAGTCGTATTGTTTTGGTTGTTCTTCCTCCTGTTTAACCGAACAGTCGTTGCAGGACGAGGAGCGTAAATAACCGTGTCCGGTGAAATTGGTCTCTCCTCCTTGCCACCAGACATGTGCTGCTGCAGCGCTTTCACAGGCTGGGTCAAAGTAGGCAAGCTCGCAGTAAAGTAAGACTTCGACGCTGACACCCTCGGTACCAATGACTCCTCAAGCCTCTGATTGTCCCTTTGAGGTGGGCCGATGGGACTTTCCGGTGTTGGCACTCGTCCCGCAAGGGTCAAGTCAGGAGTGGCCCTGACTGGCACCAGCACCGCCGGGGCAGGTGCCTGAAGGATATACCTCCTCACCCTGCCCATCCTTCTCGCCCTTGCATGTATCGACGAACTTGGCCCACTAATGTTGGACGCAGCCTTCGAAGACCTGTTCGGTCGGTGTCTTTTCCCCAACCCCGGTGGCGTTGCCCGGGTGGTACTTTCATCAGTCAGGCTTAACCCCGCCTCCCTCCCCTCACCGGACGTGCTGTACGAGCCTCGCGCTTCCTTCTCATTGTACTCCTCCTCACTATCCATCTCGTCATTTCTCGAGGTTAGTCCCGGCAGATCAAACGGCCTACTTGCCACATGCACCACAACCATCACCACACTCCCAAACACCACCCCAAGCGAGCACGCAAACATATCCAAGTTTAACCTGACAGTCCTATGCCCGCCTCCACCATGCCAGATGCCCACGGCAACCGCAATAATGACACTGCTCCACATCACAACTACCAGCCGTATCACCACCCCAGCCCAAGCATGCAGCTGGTGTTTGAAGCTTGGAATCGGAGGGGCAAAGTTGAGGTATAGACTGTCCCCCTTCTTGGCGGCGAGAAAGTTGAAGATGATGTAAAAAAGAGTTAATATCGACTGTCCATCCCTCCTTGTCAGCTATTAGGCCCCTCCAAAACAGAGAACGAAGGCTACTCACAGCAAACAGCACAAAACTCTGCGCAATTCCCACCCCTTCTCTTCTCAACTCCCTCGTACTTCCAAACACAACCCCTGATAGCGAGGCCCCTATAACACCCCCTACCCCCATCGCCACTAGCGCGCCCAGCACCATCCGGGGCAGCCATATTTCTGCTTTCGTCCTCAAGTGGTAGCTGTGACTCTCAGTGTAGGACGCCCCGCCTCCTGGTATCAACGGCGGCATGCTTTTCTCGCTTTCGCGCCTGATAACTTTGACTTGTTGTACTTATCAGCAGGCCAAAGTGTGCGTAACGGTAGGGTTAATGATTGTAGAGAGATAGACTATGTTGGAGATGGGAGTCTAGAAGGAAACCAGCCCCTGCACCAACGAAGGAAAATGAGTGTCTGTGCGAGAACAACATGCAGAAAGGTATGGAGAAAGGCTTGGAAGAGACGAAAGCATGGAAACGGGCGAAGATGAGATGTCATAAGAAAGAGGGCGAGCAGACATTTGCGCCACATTGTGGGATTCCCGAAAAGAATCTCCGGCGACCAGAACTGCCACCAAAATAGGATAAAAGCCACATTCTCGATGACAGCAAGATGGGCATGGCAAAAAGGCTGGGGTAAGGAACCTTGGGGCTGGGAGCTGAACTGGAATGCGACGAGCTGGAATGGGGAACCTGAAGCTGGGAAGTACGTGGGGCTTTCTTAACTCCCTAACCGAGTGACACGTTCAGAGGAACCGCAGGTGGAATGTAGTTCTGACCTGAATTGAGGTGGCTATCCTAGATCCAAAAAGGAGTGGCAAGAAGTCTCACAGGTAGTAACGAGAACAGGGCAAGTTGTAGAAAGATGTCATTAGTCACAATCCTTTTGCTCGGTTTTGCGACGCAAAAAAACTCTAAAAGTCCTCGCCAACCATGGCCTTCTTGGAACCGGTCCAGCCCTCGCGCTCATAATAGCGGAACACAAGATCGTAGTCCTCGAATTCGTGGATGATGCGGTCGATACGACGATATCCGTCGATACGGTCCACAGTCTGCTTTACCAGACTTCTTTGGCTCCCCTCGACATCAGCGCCATCGTTAGGGGTTGCCGGCTTGTTCTTAGTTTGGAACAAGGTAACAGTGAAGCGGCCTGGTCGGAAGATGGTAATCACATGGTCAATGACCTCGGAAGTCTGGCGTCCATTCTGTCCACTCGGAACATTAGTCTCGAACGAAGCGTACGAGCAGATGGGCTCCGGGGTGACATGGACAGTGAAGTAATGCGCAGCCCTACTGGCAGTATCATCGCTGGATTTGGTGGGGGCTGGGATGACACCATTGGCGGAGAATCCGCAAGGAGTGAAGAGGTAGGAGTCGATGCGAGCCTCGGGGTATGCTGAAGTAGGATACACCTCGGAGAGACCACACTTGTCGGAGACCATGGTGCCGAGGGCATGACCCTCGCCAGACTTGTCCGAGTCCTCCAGGTACCACTGCTTGGCAAGGTCCTGGTCGAGATCCATCATCAAGATCTCCAGCGTCTCATCATCGTTGTCATCGACGGATCCCAAACAAGGCGCAACGATGCCCGTGGGAATCTTGGCAGAACGAGTGGGGCTTCCGCCGGTGCTGGAGCTAGGGGTTCGCGGCGGGGTCAGAGTCGAAGTGGTAGGTGAGGTCATATACAGATACCAGTGATCCGCATTCATACGACCGACCAGATAGGCGCTACCATTCTCGAACAGTTCGTCTAGGAACTTAACTTCCTCTTTCCAGCTCGAGTGAGGGCCCTGCTGGCGATCGGGAAAGAGGAAGTTCTTGCGGCTGTAAAAGACGCGGTGCGGGGTGGCGGCAACGCGCTCATCCTCCAATGTCTTGACGTTGTGGAAAGGAAATCCAGCATCTATGGCAGCGATGCGGAGAAGACGCCGGAGACCCAACAACAAGGTGGTGGTGCCACAGGTCTTGAGGATAAGCTTGTGGGGGAACACAAACATGCTCGACTCAGACAGAAGGTAGGCGTCAACATGATCAGAATTGACGATAGACAGGACCTTGCAGTTGACCATGTCCAACATGCCCTCCCAGACAGACGGGCTGACCGACTTCAAGCCATTCTCCTTGACTCCAGGAGGAAGAGTCTTGGCGCTCGGCGCAAACCAAACCTCGAGAAGCTTCTCGGGTCCCTCGAAGGCGTTGGTGGAGTCCAAGTCGGCTGCGACCTCGTGGTTGATGGTCAGATGGGTCTCCTCAGCGGCGGCGCTGTTGGTGACGTCGGCGGAGGTCATGTTTGGCGAGGTGGAGGGTGTGTCGGCTATGTTCTCTGATGAAAACGTCCGCGGGACACTAGCTGCCGCTCAAACGAACCTTGGGTCGCTTGAGAGAGTAGGCCCACAGGAAAGGGGTCTCGCTTTAGAGGCTGGCGACGCCAGCAGCAGAGTGTATGGGATGTGGTATCTGAACGTCTCGCAAGCGGACGTTAGGGGGGTCGGGCACGGAGGGTGACGCGATAGTGCTTTGAGAGCGGAATGTTGGGCTTGCGCTTAGGACAGGCCGTTATTGCGAACAGACCGATACCTGGGCTTGAGTATCGGAGACGATGATCAGGGGAACCCCAAAAGGGCTGTCAACGTTGGGAACCGGCAGTTGATAGGGATAATCGTGAAGCTATTGTCGAGATCTGGATTCGAACAGTTAGACTGGTGTCGAGAAGCCGAGGGCACAGGGAGGGCAGTTGGCCGGTTTTAAGCAGCAGCTTACGGGGTAGAGGGAACAGTAGACAGAAAGGGGCAGGACATTTGACATACCAAGACCTTTCAATGGCTGTGCGCATCTTAATCTAGGATGATGTTGCTGGTGTAGAAAGTCGGCGCGACAATGCGATAGGCGCAGAAGCTGTGGTGGGATGTCGTTGGAGCTGCCCCTGACACGATAATCGTGATCGGAAGATCGGCAACAAAGTTGCAGAATTTGTAAGCTGGTCTACTTGACAACGAGCCAATAGCACAAGAAAAAAGAAATTTATCCAGTCGTTGAGAGAATTTTATTTGGTCGTTCAAGTGGGATGTGATTCTTCGTCTGCGTTTTTTTTTTGGATGGCGGGGTTTGCTCACCCCTGTCGTTGTCCCATGCTCCCGTCTCTTGAAAGCTCGGGGTGGGATGGCCCCACTGCTAGCAGCCCTCTCATCGTATCACTAGTAACCCTGATAATAACCCTAACAGTGATGATGCTCAGAAACTAAACTTGGAGTAGATAATTTCTGGCTGAGGCTTTACAACGACTCGATAAGACCCCTCGGCTCATTGACCAAGTTTCTTGAGGTATCCGACTGGACTAATGCCAGTTCCCATTGTGTGCCTGGTGAAACCTTTCTAGAACATCGAGTACTTGAGCTTTGACGGTGAATAATGCATTGGTCGCCTATGGCACATACATACTCAAGAGTCGCCTTGCTTACCGCGCGCCGGCTTGCTCAACTGCCGAGACAACATCGGCAGTAATCGCCTTGAATATCGGCGCCAGTGAGCAGTCCTTGTATTTCTGCACCAGTTGCGCTGTATCTCTTCTGTCCTCCTCAGCCTCAGCCTCCTTGGCAGCTGCCGAGATATCCTGCCCATTGATAACCGTCCCTTCAGGATACCGCGGCCTCTTGCCCGTCTCGACCAAGACGATAAACTGCTGGTCAATGGGAACACGCCCCAAGAACTTGACATTGAAGTCGTTGGCCATGACTTCGCCCCCACCACTGCCAAATATGTTCGTGCATTCGCTGCAGTTCGGGCAGACAAAGCCGCACATGTTCTCAACGACGCCCAGTATGCGGATGCCCGTTTTGGTACAAAAGTTGAGTTCTTTCCTCACATCGGCAGTAGCAACGCCTTGTGGAGTTGTCACCACCACCGCTCCGGCTACCTGATCTGGCCTCGCCTTTTGAAGCAGTGTCTCGGCAAGAGAGATGTGCTCATCGCTTGTTCCGGGTGGTGTGTCGATGAGAAGGTAGTCGAGCTCATCCCAGAAGACATCTGATAGAAACTGGCGCACCATTGCTGTCTTTTTTGGCCCGCGCCATACAACTGCATCGCCTCGCCCGGGGAGGAGGAAACCCAGACTCATGACGCGAAGAGAACCAAGGCCAGAAGACGGATCGGCTTCATGAACAGTGATCGGTAGCCAGCCTCCTGGAGCCTGTGTCACTTTGGCGTCTTCGATGGCGAACATGCGTGGCATCGATGGGCCTGTGAGGTCGACATCTAAAACGCCGACCGAGTGGCCCGCTAGTGAGAGCGACAATGCCAGCTGCGTAGTCACGGACGACTTTCCGACACCGCCCTTGCCCGAGAGGACCTGGATGACTGGTTAGCATGAAGTCTAGCCATGATGACCATGACGATGGCGGGGCAGAGCGAAAGGTGGGGCAAACGGACAAGGACGATGTGCTTTATCTTTGACAACGACATTCGAGGCGCGTGTTAAATAAATGAAAATTTGTTGATGAGCTCAGAATTTTAATGAGGGCTCAATCAAGTGAATCTTCGTCGGGATAGTTGGAAAAGTGCCATCTTGAAAGATGACGCGCTCTTTTGGAAATAGATAGTTTACTGCCAAAAGTTGAAATGCCCCTCCACCGATTTCCGGCCTGTATCGGCGTTTGCTTTATCAGCAGCCGTCAGGCCCGTGCAACTTGCCACACATGTTCTTTTTGTAGAAAGTCAGATGAACTCTTCAATGACTTGCTCATGGCAGCCCGCGCCATTTTGTTTTTTAGGGACAGCAATGAGTATTGTCCATCACGGTGAGTGCAGGACGAGCAGTCATTTTGCAATGATGACTAAACATACCTAACCCAGCTGATCCCCACATGCTCGCGCAAAGTGGCCTGTGCTCACTCAACGACCATTCAAAAAGGCGAGGAACACACCTGGTGTCGTTTTATAGGGGCAGAAAATCGGTATCTCACAACCAACGAATGGGTTTATCCGTTTTATACGAGTCCAATATTTTCTAAGGGGAAGTGCCATGCCTTATGAGTGAACCAAAGGCCGGTGAAACGGGTCTGGGGTGTTTATCGCTCCCAGCTAACTACAAAGAGCAACCTGCGGTAATATGGTCGTGCTAGCTGCTCCTGGAACTCGGCAATGATAAAGCAGGCTGAAGGCCCAGTATAGGTCAAGCCATCATGAGCGATTCATAGGACAGCAGGTGCCATCAGCCATCTGTGGCTCCAAGCCCTGTTCATAAACTCGCATGAACTCATAGGTGCCCATTGTGCCTTTTCCGTCCCGTCGCTCCCGTGGCCTGCGCATAAGTTTCCCGTTCTTTCTGATCTTATCCCCAAGTCTCGGCCGCAGAACTCGTGCTTACAAGATTCCTGCTCTTCAGGGAGCAGCGATCGTAGCCTTCATCTGATATCTTCTCCGAGTCTCGGCCACAGAACAGTCTCCTGCTCTCTAAGGAGCAGTCGTGATCTCCTGATTTCTTCTCTGCAACTCACCTGCGGCAGCTGTCGGGAATGTCAGTGATGAGATGCTCCTGTCAGCGGCGTCCAGGACGAGTATATATTCGTGCTCTCACACAGTTCCTAGGTCTTCCCCTCCTTTGCAAACCATCAAACGTAAACACTCACCAGTTACACCATGCTGCCCTTCCGAGCATTCCTTTCCAGCATGCTGGCCTTCTCAAGCGTGGCCTACAGCGCCCCCTCCTCCATTCACAATGGCATCATCTCTGCTACCCCCAGCCCCACAAACTACACAATATTCTCATGTGATGTCCCCAACGCAAAGATAGCGGAGATTAGCAACATCAAAAAAGGGGCCGATTATCTGTATAAGCGGGATGGTAAAGCCAGAATCGGACCGGGACCTGATCACTGCGATCGTGTGAGCTGCTCATGGAATTCGGGCATTTTCTTGTGCAATATGGTAGGTTCAGCGCATTTCCGTTGCTCCTCCTAAAACTGACAACGATCAACACAGAATTCCTTCGCCAAAGAGATGGAGTGGAAGCAGATTGGCGATGCTACGGAACTACTTCTCGACAGGTGCGGTGATGATGGAGTGGTAAAGGGGAGGGTGGATTTCCAGGACAACTGGAATGTTGTGGTCCGCCAAGACCCATGTTAAAAGTGACTGCCTACCTTAAGTTGGACTATTTCGCAAAGAGGGGCGAGCACAGATAATTTCGTAGATCCGCGACTGAATATATTTGCGCTGGTTTAGCATGTTTTCTTCGGTAATGCAAAGTTGTGGGTGCAATGCTGATGCGAACTGTGGTGTTGACCACTGGCCGTCTGTCACTCCAAGCCCTGCACATCGAATCGTGACTGTCCATCTTGCCGTTCTCCTCCATGCCGTTACGTACTTGTAGGTTTCCTGCTCTTCAGGGAGCAGCGGTCGTAGTTGTTGTCTGATATCACCTCCAATCTCGACCGCAGAACCGGGGCGGAGTAGGCAGTGAAAGAGCAGCAACTATCTGGGTTGCTCTTCAAATAAGTATACATTCCTACTTTCCATGTTAGTTGGCGAATTCTTCTCCTCTTCCACACGCCAATCAACTCGACTCAAAGTTTACCTACACCACATTGGTCGTCCTTGCCTACCTTGCCAGCATGCTGGCCGTGGCCTACAGCGCCCCCTCCTTTCACAACAACACGATCTCGGCTACTCTCCTAACCCCAAAGACTCTACGAGTGTAATATACCCAACGCAACACCAGCAGATGTCCACAAGATTATGAGAGGCGTCGCCTATTTTTTCGGGTTGTTGCCTAGCAAAGCGAGAATTGCGCCAGGCAATCACTGTGACTGGGTCAGTTGTTTGTGGAATGGGGGCATTTTTCTGTGCAATGAGGTAGGTTTAAGTCATAGCCAGCCATCCTTGAGTTACCCGTGGCCGTTTTCGTGAGTCTTTTGCTAACACTAATGAACAATAGAACAACTACGAAAGGGTGGTTGAGTGGTCACAGATTGCCAATGCTGCGCAATTCCTTGTGTGGAACTGTGGTGATGGTAGTGACGTGATAGGGCGGGTGGATTTCAAGGGGAACCATAATGTCGTGGTTCGCCAAGATGATTGCTAAAGGGGCTGGTTGGGCTGTCTCACAACACCGAAACGGATAGTTTCGCGTAGATCCGCGGCTGAGGATACATTAGCACTGGTTGCTCGACTTGTTTAGTGGATGTGTAAGTTGTGATGCAAGTACTATGGTTACGTACAAAAGTAAAACTCCCTTGTCAGGTACCGCCTATTTCGGAATAGCGCTGCGCCTCGCGCCGCGCCTGGCAAATTTGGCTTGCGCCAGAATTCTCAACCCTTCAACCAA